>JALGQZ010000005.1:20586867-20746867 GCA_023105745.1 Austropuccinia psidii
TCTATTTGTTTCAAATTTTTTATTTTTTCAAATTTTTTATTTTTTGAAAATTCTTATTTTTTTCAAATGTTTTATTTTTTCCAATTTTTTATTTTTTCAAATTTTTTCATTTTTTCAAATTTTTTATTTTTTTAAATTTTTATTTTTTCAAATTTTTTATTTTTTCCAATTTTTGTTTTTTGAAAATTTTTATTTTTCAATTTTTTTACTTTTTTCAAATTTTTATTTTTTCCAAATTTTTATTTTTTTCAAATGTTTTATTTTTTCCAAATTTTTATTTTTTTCAAATGTTTTATTTTTTTCAAATTTTTTAATTTTCCAAATTTTTCTTTTTTTTGAAAAAAAAAACTTACGATAAAAAAAAAAATATTATTATCTTTTTTTTTTCTAAAAAAAAAAAAACTTAATTTTTGAAACTTTAAAAAAAAAAAAAAAAATTATATTAACTTTTTTTCATTTTTCTTTGGTTTATTAAATTTTAGACACAAAATAACTAAATCTCTTGAAAAAATTATTAATTACTCATTTTAATGTATTATATACTTAATTGAAGTTATTAATTTTATATTTAAAAAATCAAAATAAAATAAAAACTAAAATCATTATCATATTTTGAATTTTTTTTTTTTTTTTTTTTCAAATTTTCATTTTTTTTTAATTTTTAATTTTTTTCAATTTTTGTTCTTAATTTTTTTTGATTTTTGTTCTTAATTTTTTTTAATTTTTGTTCTTCATTTCTTTTAATATTTTTTTATATTTTTTCTCAATTTTTTTAATCTTTTTTTTCAATTTTTTTTTTCAATTTTTTTTAATTTTTTTTAATGTTTTTTAATGTTTTTTTGATTTTTTTTAATTTTTTTTAATTTTTTTCGCAATTCTTTTTGAATTTTTTTTAATTTTTTTAATTTTTTTTGCAATTCTTTTTGAATTTTTTTTGATTTTTTTTCAATTTTTCTAAATTCTTTTTTTAATTTTTTTTGATTTTTTTCTCAATTGTTTTTGAATTTTTTTTTAATTTTTTTTTTCAAAAATTTAAAAAAAGAAATTCCTTTTTTTGGTTTTAATTTTTTTTTAATAAAAAAAAAAATTTAAAAAAATTAAATTATTATTTGTTTTTTTTTTTTTAAAAAAAAACTTTCAAAAGGGAAATTATTATTTTTTTTTTCTAAAAAACTTTCAAAAAAATAAATCATTATTTTTTTTTTAAAAAAATTTTTTAAAAGGGCTTTTTTATGATCAAGTTTTGATAGGGGTTTTGGAATTATTTTGAGTTAGTTTTTTCTTTAAAAAGCCATTAGAATTTAATTTTTTTTAATGTTTTTTCAAATTATAAAAACTTTTTTTTCAATCAATTAAGAATTTTTTTTTTTTAGAAAAATTATCCCCCAATCTTTAAGAAAAATTGAGATCTAAACAATGTCTGACAAACATTTAGTTTGTAGTATCATACCTTCAATTTTAATAATTGGTTTCCATCTATTAACTGTATAACTCACTACATGTAAATATCATCACTATATACAGCATGGGGAGAGATTCAATTCATGGAATCATAAAGATATTCATGATGAAACTTTCTTTATAGGCTTGTTTCAAATGGGTTGAGTACAGTTTTACAGCTTGGTTAATCATGTAAATAAAGGTAATGATCAAGACATTAGAGGCTTATGGCCTTAAGAAAAAGTAGGAATTGCCTTATATTGCATGGGTCATGGAACATCATATAAAACAATTGAACATCTCTTTAAAATTGGCAAGTCTACAGCTTACCATGTAATTCAATAGGTAGTAGAAACAATCATTTTGGGCTTACATGACTTGTATATTGAGTGAATTTTTATTTATTTATTCAATTAAGCCAAACGGAGCTTTAATTATAGTTTTCCACAATTGGAGGATGATAGGAAGTGGGATCATATCAGGGCCAGCTTCCAGAAGAGGAATTGTATGGCCAATATTATTGGTGCAATAGATGGCACAACATGATCACAAATGGAATTTGTATGTGAATAGGAAGGGCTGGCATTCAATTTAATTTCAATGTATTGTTGATTCTCAAGGGAGTTTTTGTAATTGTGAGCCTTGAGGTATAGTTTAAATACCCAAATAGGCCACAACTATCTTTAAAAATAAATTCTGAACTATGAATAACCAATAAGTAATGCATATATTCAAAATTCATTATTTTTTATTTCAGAAAAGATGAATAAATTTTTTGTGAGTAAGTAAGTCCATGGATTTAAGAGCAGATTTGGATTCTACACAAAAATTCACCTAGGGTAACTCCATAGAGTGATTAAGCTTAAATTAATTCTAAGAGGTGGTAATATGGAAAATACTTCAATACCACATAAAAGAATTGTGAAAAATTTTGTTTTTCTCAATTTCACACCAAAATAATGGGAATGTAAGAAATCACATGTTACATATACACTAGCAATAGTGTTATGCATGTTTGTGGCACTTAATATTATGGTATTCTTACATACAGTTTTGATACACCCATAGTGGATATCAGTCTTTAAGCCTGAATTTCTATTTTTGATGTGAAAATAGCTAAGGGGGACAAAAGACATCAAAGAGAGCCAGGGTACCCAACTTCTGAGGCCTCTGAGGCATGGATAGATCTAAAGCTTGGATACATTGATGATCTTGGACCAATTAGCATACTAAAAACCTTTTGGGAACCTAGTTACCAAGTTAAAATCTCATCAAATAATAAGAAAATTGCAAATAAGCTACTATTTTGACATGACAGAGAGGTAAAGAGAAACTTAGACTCCTTTAACCATGTCAATTATTAATTATTTTCCATGGATAAACCCCAAAAGAGTAATCAAAACTCTTTTTGGACTAATATCCATTGATTTACCTCATAGCAACCTGCTATATAGTGTTATTTGCAATTCTATGTAGAAATAAGGTAAAAACTTCAGAAATTAATTAAAAATACAATTATTAATTAATATTTCTTAAAATTTCAGGAACAATGGAGAACAGTATGAACCATAAAGAAAAAAGAATAATTACAGTTTCATAAGTAAAATCAAAAGTTTTACTTACAGTCCATTTTTGATAATTTTATGTGAAATACTGAATCTTCAAAAATTCACAGAAGATACAACCTGTGATGAAATTTCAAATAAATTTGATAAATTTGAGAAATTAATGTTTATTTTGAAATAAAAGGAGATTTACAGTTTTTACTCCTTTTATTCTTAACCATATTTTGGTTGGTAGTCATGTAAAAGCATCAATAAAGTAATTATGATAATCTTACATGACAACAGATTATGCAATCATTAATTAAAAAAGTATTAGTGTTTTCTCAATCACTTGTCTTTCAGTTTTCTCAATGGAATGCCTCTGTAAGCTTTCATAGACTTAAAAGAGGCCTCCTCTTGCTGTTTTTCCCAAATCATCTTATTATCCAATTATATCTTTATTACCAACAAGTAAGTATTAGTTAAAATCTTTTCTCAAGTGTTTCAATTCTCTCAAAATAAATAACAAAGACTTGAAATCATAGAAATAAACTATATATTATTTTAATATTGTTATAAATCAATTTTGATCTTTTCAATCCACAATTATATGTCAAATCTCTCTACCAATTTTTTTTCTAAGGTTCATTGGAGTATTAGTGAGTGATTTATTATTACTTCTTATAAGCTTTTCTCTAGTAACAGTTTTCTTTAAGAATTATACTTATAATTATTATTGAAAAAGATAATTATATATTCAAATAATTTTATTATTAAATACTTCTTGTAATTGATTCTTGTAGACAATTACTACTTACTGTTATAATCACTAGGAGTGTATAAAAAGTAAAAGAAATAATTCATTAATTACTTATTTATTTGTGGCTATAATAATTTTATTATTATATTTCATAAGAACAGTCATATTACTTTTGCTTAATAGTAATATTAGGGGGTGTCAAGCCTATGAAATCCCACATTAAAAAAAAGCGTGATTTGAGACCAAAATCCCACATTCCAAAATCAGTGATTTTGTCTCCCAAAAACCACTTTTTCTAACTCAGTCCCCCTGGGATTTTGCAAAATACCACATTATTTCCTATACTTATTTAAACCTAACCACTGCCTTTATCCAAAAGTCAATTTTAACCCAAGCCCTGGTGTAACCAATTAACCAATCCATTTACAATTGCATTCAATATCCCCCTTTCTTAAATTACTCAATTACTGATTTATCACCCACCACCACCATCCTTGCAATGCCATGTCACCCAATGAAGACAAATAAATTCACTCCCAAGATTTCATCTGGTCTTCCCCATCCTTCAGGTCACTTAACTTGGCCGGATTAATTATGTATTATCAATTGGTTGACGCATAAATCAAACTTTGATGCATGTTTTGGAACTGGTGGCTCCACATTGGTCGGAAGGCCACCCTCAAGTAAAAAGAATGAATTTCATCTTATGGCCATTGAGGTCAATAAAAAATCATGACACCGGTTGAATGTCAGTGCAACAAGCATTTGTGACCAATGGTGTACATATAAGAAAAAATACACAACAGCAAAGAAGTTTGAGAATTTAAATGGGGCAGGTATAAAAGAAGAGGATGAGAAAAAAGGGCTGCATACTATGGCTGATTAGCTTGAAAGTATGTGTCCATGTTTTGCAGAAATGGATTCACTATTTGGCCATAAGCTGAATGTGACTCCACTAGCAACATATTATTCTCAAGAGGCTGGATTGATTTAAAATGAGGATGAAGAAGAACCAATGGAACATGAAGTAAGATATGATACATTATTTTATTATTTGTGCTAAATTCTGATGTGTTGTTTCTTTTCAGGTTTCAGCAATAACAGAGGAGGGAACAATCATGATTCAACCAAATATCAATATTGCTGAAGATAAAGAGAATGACCATGTGGAAGGGCCCAAAGTAAGATTTATTTCATCAAACCAATATGAAACAAATTGACTCTAAAATATTTTTTCTGTAGTTACAGTATAAGATAAATGGTTCATCCCAAAAGAGAAAAAATAGTTTCAGCTTAAATCTTAATAATACCAGTGGCCCACGAAAGAAGTTGTCTGATGTGTTGTCTCCAAGTTACTCACAAATAATGATTTATTGGAAAAAAGGTCTGTAGGAGATGGTTTTATTCTGATGTTCATGCAGACTAATAATAGTTCTTTCAGGGAGGGAAGCTCATGATGAGGCCCGGTTAGAGTGGGATAAAAAAAATGGAATGAAGAAAGGAGTGCTCAGATTATGCAAACTGAACAACAGAGATTAATGAAGGAGATGGAAATTGCATTTGAACGGGAAAAAAATGCTGAATGTAGAAAGCTGGAACAGTCCAAAATACAATCACAACTCGATTTTGATATGGCCAAAGAGGCCAAAAAACTTGATTTTGAGAAAGAAAAATGGCAAAAAGAAGTTGAGATGTGTGACAAACAACAGAACATGGACTTGACTATAGCGGAATTGAATTCCTCCCATCCGATTGCAGATTTATAGTGTATTCTAAATTTGATTAATAAAAAGAGGTGAAGTAAGTGTTCTTTGTTAGATATTATGCATGTAATATGAGCAGTTCCATTTGTTGGCCAGATTAGTTTTTCTAACTAGGCTCATTTGGTATTTGATGGGTAAATGACAGTATAATTTGAAATTTTGCGGTTGATTAATGCAACACTGGAGGTGTCTTCTCACATAAGATGAGTGTAGATGCCCATTAAAATGATCAATCTGAAAGGATGTTGTTGTATTTTATGGCACGTTTGCCCTTTGAAATTCTTGTTGTGGCAATTAATCAAGTTTAATATGTCCAGTGAGGAAGCAGAGGCAGTGGACATATTTCCTTTTAACAAATGTGAGTTGGACTTCTAAATTCTGCAAATGCAATGCTAGTAAGAAAAATGATTGCCTATTTTTCCAAGGTTGAGAATAATTGATCCCTTGATTAAAAATTAACCACATGTCTTTTTGAAAAGTCCAATATTAAGTTCCTCATTTTAGTATTCTTGTTCATCACTTTTTCTTTTCAATAAATTCCTCCATCTTTATTTGATCTATTCTTTTTGAACAATCTGATCAACATTTTTTTTTGATCAAGGCTTTTAGGTCTGCCATTGGCACAGGACTTGTAAGTGAATACACTGTGACTGATATTCATTTTATTGTGCTGATGTGTTCTTTCAATCTGCCCAGATATCAGCACAAATTTTGATTGATCAAAAAGGGTTGTTTGAGGGCCTTTGGTGACTGTATTGTTTCCTAAAGTCAGGAGACCTTTTGATAATCAATGGTATGTACTTATTTTTCTTTTAAATTAATGTAACTGATGACAAATAACAGTATACTTACTATTACTTTTATTTGTACTACCACATCCTCTGTCAATCCACCACCACCTCCTCCACCGCTGCAACAACACAAACCAATGATCTGCCACCACCACCACCTCCTCCATTCATCCACCACACATCCCTTCTATGCCATACTGATGAACCTTTTTTTTTAATTTAGGGGAGGAATATTAATTTTTGGAATATATTTAATCTGCAATCATGATATCACCATCAAACAATGAATTCCCCCTTTCTTTAGCCATTTCTCATCAATCATCTGATCATTTGACTGTTGGGACTCAACCAAGTGACCAGATGATTGTCAATGAGCTGAATGTGCCCAAACTCTCTTTAATTCCTCATGATGTGAAGACTGTTGGGACTCAACCTCACAATCATGATGATTTAACAGATGAGACTTCTCTTAATCATAATAAACCCAAGTCCAGACAACAAAGAAGAATGCTTCTATATATGAACCAAACAGCAGGCCAGCTTGGCCTTTATAATCCCAGCTTCTCCATAATTACACTGGACAAGAAGAAGAATGAGAATGCCTCCTGGTTGAAGCTTCCTCCACACAAACAACTACCCAGACCCTATATACTTATCAATAGAAATAACAAGCCCTATTTGCCTATTTTAATGTATCAAATTCACCCATTCAGCAGTCCAACACCCGTCTTCCATAAACTTCAAAACTTGATCATAACATTAAATAAGCTTTCAAATAACCGTCAAAATATCACCACTAACTCTGATATGCTTGATGGCATTATGAAAGGAATAGGATTTCGTCAGGGTTATGATTCAGGTAAATCCACTGGGGTTTATGCAAGGAAGCCAGGCGTGACCCAAAAAACAATTGATGAAGATAATGAGCAATGGTCAACACTTCAAGAATTTTATGATTTCATTCACTCCCACATTCAAGGATTTTCAAATAATGCACTTGAAGACAATCAAGAAATCATGAATGCAGCCAACTTGAATGGCATTCCAACAAATCACCCAATTTCAAAACTTATTCAAATGTTATAGTCACATTAAATGGCTTCCACAATAGACCACATACTGATAATAATGACATCAATTCATGGACTTATGGTATATTCTCTTTTATCAATAAAAACAATTTAATTCCAATTCCGACAGTTTTCACACCCTCTGGGCATGGATTATCATTTCCAAACCACAAATTCATTTTTGATTTTTCCAAAAAAGAAGGCATTGTTGAAATACTCTGGAAAATGTCTGAAATTCTTCATCAAACAACCAAGGCAGAAAAAGAATTGCTTTAACACAAATCCATCACACACTTTGGCTGTTCTTTTCAAATCAACAAGAAATTATTTCTTACAGGACAAAAATTGAAACAACTCAGCTCTGAAGAAATTAAAACAAAAGTAAATAGTCAAATTATGCGGAATGAACAGGATAACAAAAGATTATGTAAAAATAGAAGCTTGTAAATATTATATATTATATATATTTTCACATTGGATAATTATGATCCAATTCCAGTATTAAAATTTACCATTCCATGGCTATAGATTGAAAATGTATTACAAATATTAGTCTTCACACAATCCTCTTTGAAAATAAACATGTTTTATAAATCTTAAAACATGGTCAGAACTTGTAATTCATCTATTCATTTATTCCTGAACCAATATAAAGTGTAGGGCTTGACTCTTTCATGCATATTCAAATGGCCATTTTCATCATCTTGTTGTGTGATATTTTGGAGCTCAGGGGGGTGATTATTCTCATATAAATAACTCCATTCATCACCTACTTGTGCTAATAGATTATGCAATATAACAAAGGTTACCACCCACTGTACAAATAATTTTACCTCTTGCACATTATGCATTTGATTTTGCATCTCATGCAAAGATAACCACCGCCCTTTCAACACACCAATGGAATGTTCAATCCGTACTCTTGATCTTGCCAAAAATAGATTGAATTTTTGATTATCTTCTGAGTGGGATGTTACACCTTTGTATGCTGGCAAAATCCAATGGGAGCTTGCATAAGCTGAATCTGCAAGTAGATATTGATCTTTCCCATAATATTCATGTGGATTTTTGCAGATTTGCATATGTTGGTACACATTTGAATCGTGAAGAGAGCCTGCACAGCCAAAATGTAGTGAAATAAACACTCTGTTGAAATCACAAACCAATTGAATTGACATTGAATACCTACATCACATGTATTATCAGCTCAAAAATGGTTAAATATATAAGATATGAATAGCATACATACCTCTTCTTGCGATCAAAGTATGCCTCACCATCTCTGGGTGGCCTTTGAGAAAAAGGTATAAGACTACCATCTATAAATCCCACACATCCAGGAAACCCTTTGGCTTTCATTACTTGGGAAGTCTCCAATCTCTTTTGTGAATTTGGCCACATGATATATTCCTTTTCATACTTGATTAATGCTTTTATTATATGCACTGTATATAATACAATAGCCCCATGACCAACTCAAAATAGCATTCCTAGTTTCCCCATTGAATCCTAATTGTGCTAATGCTACAGCCAATTGTATGGCTGGATCTCTCTGTTTAAATCTTGATGAATTGTGAAAAATTGTATCATCTTGAATCAAGGTAACTGACTGCTGGAAATATTCATGAGTAGTATGGCAGAGCTGTTTGAATTTATGATTTGATAACTGGACCAAATCGCTGGAGTTGTATATATATGCAGAGGGATTTTTTTGGCGGGGTGTAAGATACCTTTGGGTGCTGAGATGGTGTAACAGTGATACATCTTCTTCCAGGTCTGAATCAATATCGAATTCCATGACAAGGATATTCTGCATGATATTTAGTTGATGAAGTAATGGGATTCTTGCTGATTTTTTTGGCATTTTTAATATTTATATATTTTAATTCTATTGAAAAGAATTTGGTCTAAAGAAATTTATTCAAAGCTGAACTCCCTGGGTGAGGTTTTTGCGCATCATTTTTAAAAATTCAGCCATGATAGGTTGGGATTTCAAGGGTTATAATTCAGGATTTGAACCCAAAAATATAGGTTTTTACATGTTCAAAATACCACTGGTCAGGGGGTGTGTTATTTGGGAAATCCCAGAAATTAAATTCCGCATTTCAGGAAAAAAAAATTCAAGATTTGAAATGCGGGATTTCATAGGTTTGACACCCCCTATTATTAACAGTTTCATAGACAAATACTATAGTAATGTAATTTATCTATCTGCATTAAGCTAAATTGAATGCAATTAATTTTTTTTGGAGAAGGTTTATGGTGGGCTTCCAGGCTCAGTCCATGATAGTGGGATGTTTTGTAAATGCAAGGGCAGGAATTGTGAAATGGCATCCCAAGATTCCCAGATGACTGCATGCTCATTGGTGATGCCGGTTATTCATCCAGGGTCTCAATCCTGACTCCTTTACATCAAACATCAAATAGGGAAGATGTTGATTTCAACTTCTGTCATTCTTCTACAAGGTAAGTAATAAATTTAATAGTATTAAAAATCCAATGTTTTTAACTTTATTAAAAATAATGATAGTCAAAAAAGCCTTTGGGAAATTAAAAATTGATTTAAATGCTTGTTAACCCCACAGTAAATGTTTCCTGTTAATATCAGAAGGTTAGTGATTTCATGAATCATATTTTCTAATATGTTAAATAATGCCAATGGGGTATTTGTTGAGACTGACAATGAAGAAGGATTTGGCAACATGGAAACTGTTTCAAATAGGCCTGGACCCAACTGAATGCAAGTAACTGCCTTATAAAAAAAATAATATATTTTGTATTTATACTAATGGTAGTCATTTCTAGTAAAAAATTTAATGAGATAGGTGGTTTGTAGTAACTGGAGATAATACAAAATAATAATGGTAAAGATATGAGTAACATTTCACTTTTTTAAAAAATAAAGAATTGTATTTGATTCTACATTTGTCTTTAATTTTTGAAATGTGTATTTTTTTAAATTAAAAAAATGTCTGAAGTAAGTTGCAATAGGAAATTGCTTATGTCTTTGAAAAGTCAGAATGCAAAGAATGAAACTAACATTGGTCCAAAAGGAATTGAAATTTCCTTTGAATCTTGCGCCATCCATTTTTATAGTGATCTAACGTTGAAATAAGGATAGCATCTTTGAGTCTGTTTTCTTCAGAAAATTGTGTTTCCAAAAATTATTTTTCCCTTTTATTTGATTTTTGTATGTGTTTTAATTAACTCTGGTAGTGTTTTTGCAAAGAAATTAGTTGTTTAATTTCTAAATCTTTGCCCATGACTGTGTCTTGTTAGCTGAGAAAAGGAGCATTTGGTAATATATAAAAGATCACACATTGACAAATTACCATGGCTTCATTTTTGAAGTAAATGACTCACATAAATAGTAATTAGATAGGTATTAATTTGATTGATTCAAACATGTGAGAATACTATTTCTCTGGGGATTCATATACATGTGTATATATAAAATATTGTAATTATATTCAACAATGCCCAATGTTACCCTGCCTTTTATATCCTGAATAAACAATATAGAATACTTTGATTTTATATAATAATAAAGTCATAATTTAGGTAAAATTTTTTTCATATTCTGTTGTATTGATTATTTATGATTATTTTGCTCATGTAGAAAGTTTGGTACATTATCATGTTTAATTTTGGAAATATCATTTGAAAAAAAATACCTTGTGACTACAATTTATAAATAAGAACATTTTTTATAGAAATAAAGAAAATATTTTGGAAAATAATACAATTTACACATCAAACAAGCCCAACCAATATCCATTTATCAATATTCCAAAGAATTCTTTCATGTGATTAATCTTTTCTTATGAATGAGCGACCCAAAATTTAATTGATGTCGACATTTTCCTAAACCAATGAATATAGCTCAACATCTGAAAAAAAAATTATATTAATTTTCATTAATGCTACTCATTATATTTGCATGACAGAAAATAATTATTTTCCAAACTTATTTACCTCTGAAAATTACTTAGCTCCTCTGTTGTGACTCCACCAATTTTTTCCAACAACGTAAACAAAATCATATTTTTCCATTTTCTCCTTTCTTGTTTTTCAACTCTGTGTTGCTCCTCCTAAATTCTCCTCTCTTCTCCTCCCTCCCTTTTTAATTGAAAATTCTTTTAATCTCGAGCTAGTTGAATACAATCTCATTCTTTAGAAAATTCTTGACCTTTCTGGATCATTAGCATAAATGGACTGATGACTGTTTCCAAATTATTATTCCTCAATTTCTACTTTTTGATGGTATATCAAATGTTGCGCTTTGAATTAAAGAATCGCTTGTGAATTGAGGTGAGCCAGTACTTAATTGTTGTATATTCAATTGCTTTTGTTGTCCATGAATAGGTTTTTTCCTAACATTATTATTTATGTTGGGAATTAAAGTTTTTGGTACTTCTTCATCATTTTCATGGGAATAAATAGCTTCAGAAGTTTGGGAATTTGTTTCATTCAAATTGTCTCCATCAATCTCTATGATGATTTCATTTTGTTGCAACCCAGAGAGCTTACCAGACTCCAAACCATTATCATTAAGGGATGAGGTATTTGTATTTACCTCTTGCAAAATTTATAGACCTTTACCACAAGAATAAATAAGATGAAAATTGTAAGAAAATAGCCCAAATTGTACCTCATTGGTCATGTTATGATGTTCCACCTGTACAAAGAAACCACCACCTCTGGTGACCTCACAATAATATTTGATAATCCAAAAAATTGTAATTTAAAATTAGCCACTCACAAGCAGAAACTTAGCTTATTAAGTTACTCACGCAAAATTTTGTCATCAAAGCCTTGTAGCGACACTCCAAAGTCTCAAAGGACAGATCCTTCAAATGGTAATATTCTTCTTTTTTATCTTATGATTTTTGAAATACCGGGACCAGAGAATGAATCCAGTATGAACTGCATCTTCATTGATGAAGTAAATTATTAGCTCTATCAGAATGTTGAGTAATTCTTTGGTGCCTTCTTCACTCCAAATAAAACAAGCCTTGGCTTGTTTTTCACTATTCATTTATGCCAATTGGTGTGCTGATTTTTGTATTTGGCTTGCTTCAGCCATTATGCGTTAATTCATTTTTCTTCTTGCTTTTCCTCAATCTCTTGATGAGGTATTTTAGCTTCTTTAGGGAGACACTTGCATTTCTGAGATGAAGTTTGAATACTACCTTCTTCACAAGGACTAGTTGATTTATTTTTTGAATCTTTTTCCTCATTCCAAGGTGTTCCTTGAAAATCAGAAGGGTTTCTTGGGTATTCATGAGCTCCTAGCGGTTCAAAGTAATAATTTAAAAAGAGTTGTGATTCAGGAGACTGATTGGCCATAATTTATGAAATCAAGAGAAGTTTGTAATTCAAAACTGCCTTTACAGTTTTTTAAATTATTCTAAGACATAAAAAATTGATTTAAAATTAAAAATCTAGGAAAATTTTAATCAAAAAAAAATTCAAAATAATTCCAAAACCCTTCTCAAAACCAAATCATAAACAGGGCCTAAGTTTTTTTTATAAATTTTTATTTAAAACTTTCAAAAAAGAAATTATTATTTTTTTCTTTAAATTTCAAAAAAGAAATGATTACCTTTTTTTTATTTTTTTTTTAATTTTCAAAAAAAGAAATTATTATTTTTTTAAAACTTTCAAAGAATAAATTATGGGTGTTGGTAAAAACATGTAAGAGCTTACGTGTTTTTACTAAAGACTTACGTGTTTTGGCCATGATTTGGTAATAACATGTGAGGGGTGCCCTGGGCCCATTTTTAATTAAAAATGAAACACAATTGGGCCTGTATTGGGCCAAAACATGCCCAAAAGAGGTTTTTTCCCCACAAAACCTCTCTAACTCCAAATTGTTTCAGATTTTTTTGCCCAGCCCCCCCCCAAAAAAACAAGCCCAAACACCCCAATAATCCACATTATCCCCACCCCAAACCATTGTTTTTTTGGAAAAACAGCATTACCAAAGCCATTTTGCAAAGCTTTTCACACTTTTTTTTCTTTTTCCCCCCAAAAGACTGCATTTTCCACCACAACAACCTGCTTTCAAGCCTCTCAATTTTCAATTTTTTACCTTCCCTCATCTATTAAGCCCACATTTAAACACCTTTCTTTCACTCTTAACCACTTCCGTTCATTTTTCACACCTTTTTTCACATTTTGAAAGGTTCTTACCCCATTCCAAATCCCCCAATTCCCCCTTTTTTTCACTTTGATACATAATTTTCATTAAAAAAATGCTTCAACCCCCCACTGAAGGTGAATTTCAGACCCTTGAGCTTCTTTGGCAACATGTGCATAATGTTGCCGAGGCTCAGGGGTATGCTGTATCCACCTTGAGGTCCAATATGACCCACAACCAAATTGAAATATGTTGTGACAGGTCTGGCACCCCAAATACCAACAAAAGCCCCTCCAAAACAGTCACCTCAAGAAAGCTTGACTGTCCTTTTAGAATTTATGCCAGGAAATATGCCAAGAGTACCACTTGGACTCTCAAAGTCAAAAATCCTGAACATAGCCATGATGCCACTGAAAATATCATGGCACATCCTGCTTTCAGGAAATTCAATGAGCAAGAAACATCCCAAATTGCTCAAATGTCTGAATCACTGCTCATGCCAAGGCAAATTCAGGCCCAATTATGCAGCCAGAGGGAGTCTGACAGGCCTGTAATCCTTCAGGACATTTATAACCAAGTCAAGAAAATCAAGAAAGACAAACTGCAAGGCAGAAGGCCCATTGATGCTCTTATTAACACTCTCAAAGAAGAAAATTTTGTTTGGTCCTCTGCAAGGGATTCTGAGGGACACATTACCTGCTTGTTTTTTACTCACCCCCTGGCCATAAAACTTATTCATGGCTTTTCTCATGTCATTCTTATGGATTGTACTTATAAAACCAATAATTACAAGATGCCCCTTTTTCATATTGTTGGATTCAGCTCAACAAATAAGACCTTTTCTGGGGCTTTTCGTTTGATGAAGAATGAAAATGAAAATTCATATACTTGGGCATTAAATCAATACATTGAAAAGGTCCTCAACAACACCAATCTTTTCCCCCTCCAGTTATTGTTATTGACAGGGATCTGGCCTTGAAAAACTCAATTAAGAAGCTCTTCCCAGACTCCAAAGTCATGCTATGCATTTGGCGCATCAACAAGGATGTATCTGCTCATTGCATGAAGAAAATTGGTCATGGAACTGATTTTGAAAATTTTATGGGCCTTTGGAATCAAGTAATATACTTCTTCACTTTATTTCATTTTATTTCACTTTTTTTCTTATTATTTTCTTTATTAATGACTTTGGGATTCTTTTCTCAGCTTATGTATTCACCCACTGAAAAGTCTTTCAAAGACAGCTGGAAGAAGCTTCAAAAGCAAGTTAAAAATCATGAGGTCTTGCAGTATTTGGAAAATACCTGGCTTCCTCTAAAGGAGTATTATGTGCCAGCCTGGACCAACCACCATTGCCACCTGGGTGTGGGCTCCACCTCCAGAGTTGAAGGTGCCCATGCCATGGTTAAACTTTGGCTCCAAAAAGTCCACTGGTACTCTCCTGAAGGTAGTCAGGGCTCTCCACATGGCATTAAGAAAACAATTTATTGAAATTATCAACAGAATCTCCAAAGAAATGATTGTCCATGTCAAGAATTCTCCTCCACACATACGTGCTCTCAATGGCAAGGTGTCTCATTATGCTCTTCAGATTGCCTTTGAAAATTTCAAAAGAAAATTTTCTCCAAATGAAAAATGCACCAACAAATACAACAATTATAAAGGCATTTCTTGCAAGAATAAGACCCAAAAGGCATTTGCCAAGCGCCAAAGGCTTGAATTATCAGACTTCCATCCTCAATGGCATTTTAATTTGCCTGTGAGGGTTTTTTAATTTATTCTTATTAGCTGATTTTATTTGTCATATTCTTCTCAGGCTGGTTTTCAAGGTGATGATCAAAGTGTTGAAAAAGAAAGAAAGAATGAAGCCAACAAAATATTTGAAGACATTGGGAAAGACCTGTGTCAAAGACCAATGGCAGAAATTACTCCAATACTTCAAAATTTTCAAGATGTTTTGACTGGGAAAGTCCCATTTGATCAAATTCCCAAGAGTCAAGAGGATGATCAATATTATGAAGACCCTCTAGAATGCAAGAATATCCGTGGAAGACCCCAAGGAGCCAAGAATAAAAACAAAAATCAAAACAAAAGAGAACCTTCAAGATTTGAAATTATTGAAAGTAAATCCAAGAGAAGAGGAAGACCCCCATCAAAAGTGACCAGCACAACAACATCAAGATCCCAGTCAAATGTCCCCTCTCCAATTATGGAAGTGGACTCATCTGAAGATTCTGAGGACTCATTATCTAAATCCATCAGTTCATCAGATTCACTACCCTCAGCAACTGAATTAAATAAATCATAAGTAACCCTTAGAAGGTCCAGAAGATTGGCAATTGGCAGCAAAACCTCACAAAGAAAATCACACAAGCCTGCCACCAGCTTGAATATCTATGATGCAATTGACTTGACCTATGAGCATTTTCAAAGCAATTATCACACAAGTGATGAATGCTCCAAGCTGTTTGTGAGTTTCTTATTATTTTTGATATATATTTCTCTTGTTTCTTTAGATATTTATTCATTCTTTGACCTTATTTTATCAGATAACTGGCTCAGAAGACTTGCCCAAGTTTATATTGAAATACACCTTCAAGGCCATCAATGTCCAGGGTGATGGAAACTGTGGCTACAGAACAGTATCCCACTTCATTTACAAGACTCAAGATCAATGGGCTGATGTCAGAGGTGACTTGGCTGAAGAAATTAACCAAAATCAAGACCTTTATGAAGCCATGAACACCTTAATTCCCTCAGTATCCTCTTATTTGGAAATAATTGAATGGTATGAAGATGTTGGCCAGGCTCCAAAAAGCAAGTGGATGTCCATGCCTGACATGGGGGATCCAATTGCAAATAAGTATAAAAGACCAGTTTTCTTTTATTCCACAGCCCAATATTTTTTCTTTTTTCCCTTATTTCTGTCCTCCAAATGATAATCCCCCCATTTTCATCTGCTTCTTGAATAATTGTGCTCATTTTGTTCCTTTGGACATCATCATTTCTAAAGTTTATCCATTCCCCCCCATTACTGTGAACTGGGAGATTCATGCCCAAAAACAAGCCCTGGGGTGGGCTGATAAATTTAAGAAACACAGAATGTTGTATTTGTCCAATCTTCCTCCCCCCTCTCAGAAAAAACCCACTATTTTGGAGGTTGATTCTGATTGAATGATTTTTGTATATACAATTTATGACAATTATCCCCCTCCTCAGTCATATTCATTGCTTAAATCCCACCTCAGTCTCCTTTTTTATCAAACATGTGGAACTTTTGTACTTGAAAATAGTCATATTACACACAAGAAAAAAAACAGTTGAAAAAAAACACTCATTGCGCCTTCACTTGTTGTCCCACCCAAAAAAATTTCCCAATTCATGAGCTTCTGGTTCTTTATTGTCCAGATTGAACCCTTTAATTTAAAAAAAATGAAGGAAATTCATAAGTGGGAAGTTATTAAATTAACTTTTTAAAAATAGGCATATTAAAATGATGGGAAAAAACATTTGAAAAAAAACCCTTTTTGCACCTTCACTTGTCCCACCCAAAAAAATTCCCAAAATTATGGGATTCTGGTGCTTTATTCTTCACATTGAAACCTTTATTTTAAAAAAAAAAATTCAGGAAATTCATAAGTGGGAAGATTTTAAATGAATTTTTGAAAAAACATGCCATTTTGGCATATTGGCCAAATTGGTGAAATTTGGCAAAAAAAATTTGTGCTTATTGACATGCCAAGTCGGGACAAATATGGTAAAAATAAATTAAAAAAATCCCCAAAACTGAGCCTGAGGAATTTCTTTTCAAAATTAAGGTCACTTACGTGTTTTTACCATAAATTGGTAAACACACATAACGGCTTACCTGTTTTTACTAAAAGCTTACGTGTGTTTACCAACACCCTAAATTATTAGTTTTTTTTATTTTTTTTTAAAACTTTCAACAAATAAATTATTAATTTTTTTAACTTTCAAAACAGAAATTATTATTTTTATTTTTTATTTCCTTTCAAGAAAAGATATCAACTTTATTAAAAAAAAATTAAATATTAAATAATCAAAATAAAAATAAAACAAATAATAATAGTAATAATTAAAAAATTTATATATATATAGATATATAGATATATATATCAATTTACAAATAATTTAAATAAAATTAAAAAAAAACTATTATTATTTTTTTTAAAATTTTATTATTTAAAAATATTTTTTTTTTATTAAAAAAATCAATTAATTGCTTCTTTTTCTTTTTTTTTTAAAAAAATTTTATATATATATTTTTTAACAATTGAGGCATTCAGTTTTGTTGATGAACCAAACGTTGGGACTTGAGGGATAAACAATTGGATATGGGGGAGAGGGGGAGAGTGCCTTTATTTATAGTTTTTGGGCTCTTCATGGGAGTGTCAAAAAAAGGGACTTGTAATTTTTCTACTTTCCAACATTGGGTTTTGAATCAAATGATGTGTGAAAGTAAAGCTTAGTAAAATTTGAATTGGGAACTCCATGTTTTATCCAGGTGATTTGTATTTCAATTGATTTCTTGAGATTATGAGGAAATTTTTTCATTTATTTCCTTGAATTAATTCATTTTAAAGCTTTTAGAAAGACTTATTATAACCTTTATATAATGGATTACTAAGAATAATTTTAATTGATAATTAATAATTTTTTTTCCTTGAATAATTCTTCATTATTTTAAATTTTAAATACAAAATCTTTTCATTTGAAAATTTATCTTATTTTAATCAAGTTTTTTCAAAAAAAAAATTAAAATGAATATTATTTCTTATATTATAAATTCAAAATTTTCAATCAATTATTAATTTCAATTTAATTAAAAAAGAATTTCTCTTCATTATTTGGATTTTTTTAAATAAAATATTATACTAATTTTTTTTTTCATTTATCTAAACTATCAAAAAGAACTTATATATGAAATTATATCAAATTTTTGTAATCTTCATTTAATTATTTAATAATAATTATTTTAGTTAGTATTAAGGAAAAAAATTACACTCTTTCAATCCTTAATTTTTTGGCCTATTAATATTTTTTAATAAAACACTTTTTAGTATCAAAAGAATTTTTTTTAAATAATTTGTAAATTAAATTAATAAATTTTCAATATTCATTAAAGAATTAAAATAAAAAAAATTCATTATAATTATAAATAAAGTTATCACCTTTTTACTTCTTTTTTAATCTATTGAGAGTTTTGTTTGTCAAAACTTATTTGAGGATAAGATTATTAAATAGGTTTTTCCATTTTTAATTTTTGATTTTTTTCTAAATTAATTTATTTCTTTTTATAATTATTGAGGTTTTTTTTTGAAAAAATGATAATAATAATAAAATTATTCAATTGAAGGTCATAAATACTTAAGGAGACTATTCATTCCCTTTATTCTTGTTTTTTATTTTTCTATTTTTTGATAATTAGAATAAAAAGTAATCTATACAGTTAAAGTTCATTTTCAAAGATTTTCTTTTTTTAAATTTTGTCTCTTAACTAATATTTTAGGAATTCTTTGAAATTTCTAATTTAATATTTAGGAAATTTTCATTTAATGAGAAATATTTACATCCAAAATATTATATTCTTCAAAAATATTAGCCAATAATTAATTATAATAATAATCATACCCATTATTAACCCCCCTTTTGATTATATATATATTATATGAATAATAATATTTTTTTAAATATTTTTTTTCTTTAACTTGGTAAAAGGTAACACCCCTCTCCATTTGATAAAAAAATAATTTCTTATAGAGTCTTCAAGCTAGCCTAACTCCTCATTTAATTTTTTTATTGATTAATTTGATTTAATTTTTTATTTATATTGAATATAAATATTAAAAAAAAAGTAAAAAATCTTTAGCTTTTTCTTTTATTATTATCTTTTTTTAAATAGTATACAAAATAAAGTTAAATTTAAAATAATTTCTTTTAATATTATGGTCATGTTGTTCAATTTTTTCTAATTTAACTTTCAAAATTATTTAATTAATTTTATTTTAATAACTTGATTAAAAAATATTGAAAATATATAGATGTAAATTTATTCTTTTTTTTGATATAATTAACTTAAATCTATTTTATTAAAAACTAATTAAGCTTTAATTATCAGTTTAATATATAGAGTTTAATTGATTTATATTTATATAAGCTTTAATTGGGTCGAAGGCCTTTTCCAAGGTCGTGGGTCAGAGACTTCATCACATTGATGATCTTGTCCAATTTATTCAAATTTTAATATAAAAAAACTTAAATAAAATCAATATAATAATTAATAAATAAATTTAAAATTTAAATTATATACTTTTTATTTATTTTTTAAACAAAAAACTTTAGATTTAACATAACTAATTAATTTTTTTTAATTATAATTCCACAGCTGCTAAACTTGAAGCGCAGATCTCTTTATTCTGAAATTAAACAGTGGATTTATTTTTTCCTTCATTAGAAAGTAATATTAACTTTTTTTCAATTAATTTATATTTTCAATCAATTATCTTTCTCTTCATAGTTTAGTTTATCTAAACATTCCTTTCTATCATAAGTACTGTTTCTTCTATTTGAGCTTATCACATCAATTGGTTTAATTTTTATTTTTTATTAAACCATCATCCTGAAATGTTATACTCCAGTGGTGTCAAAGTAGTCAGTATTTAAATTTTACATTGAGTTGTTTCTTCTTATTAAATTGATTTTCTCTCTTTTTCTTGACTATTTTTTCTGAAAAAGATTTTTATTTTATTTTAGATCACATTGGCTATGTAAAAGGGAAATGTCATTATCAATAACTTTTTGAGTATTAAAATTGATTTTTCAAATTATATTTGAATTTTTATTTACTTTGAGCTTGTTTCTTATGTTGTTTTTCATCATCTTGAATTTGCCTTTTTGCCTTTATGCTTTTTATTACACCTTCTCAAGGGACATGGGGTTGGAATTTCTGTTATAAGACTTGGTTTATGTATTTAAATTTAATTCTCTTCTTCTAGAAAATATTGGTTCACTAAGCTGCTATTAGGAAGTTAATTTTGATGGAGATTTTTGATTATTAGTTGATGATTGTACAGCCCAAATAGCTTCAAGTTCTTGATTTATGTTGTGAGTTTCATAAATTGTTGGGTATTTTTGAGGATAATCCTCCTGGAGGGAAAGCTTTTAATAGTTTTGGGATACTTATTAATTATCTTCTTGTTCATGTTGAAGATTGTAAATTGGAAATAAATCTTTCTGATTTTAGAGATCAGGAAAGATAACATTGAATGGTGGTTCATTTGCGATCCCGAATCCAGGTTGAAATAGTAGGGAGATGAATGATGTGCAAGGAGAAGTTATTAATAATGTTATAATTGCTATGATAATAGCTAAACCAGTAGTTAATAATATTGATAAGCCTCTATTAATATGACATATAATGACGCCAATAAAACCAGCAGTAGTAGTATTTCTTAGTACTCTATACTCTGCCACAGCAACGCATACAAGCACCAAGCTAATTAGTATAGTAATAAATAGACATCAAAATTCTAATTGAGAAGGATGATGAGAATATCCTTTTTTATGTTTTTCTAGATTTTCTAAAGGCCTCTATTTATATTTTTGACAACCCCAACAAGTAGTTATACATTGTGCATTGCCCCATTTTCTTTGCATAGTAGTCTTAATTAGTTTTGGTTCCAAGACCACTCTGAGATTTCTGTACTTAATTAAAAAACAAACAGAATGTGATTGCCAAGATGAGTTGATCAATTCATAACATGATGATCACTGTGGCATGTCAAAAGGTAAGAGTAATTTGCCTTGGCTTAAATTGTTCTGGAAGGTGGGGAATGAAGATTGCAACTCATTTGATAAGCCCATTTAAACCACAGCATATCTACTTGTGAGTAGTTGAATGGATTTTTTCTAAATAGAAAATTATCCGAAATTAGAAGAAAAATTTCAACATAAAGCTTAATAAGCTCATTAGAAAGTCATTAGAAAACAAAAAAAAAGGTTTGTTAGTTTGAATTTTAGGGATTCAAAAATTATGTGATGAACCAATTTTTAAGTTTACATGAACCAAAAAAACAAAATTACTGAATCCCCTTAATAAAAAAAAATTAAAATAATTAAAATTAAATGAAATAGTTAAAATAAAATTAGAATAAGAATCAAAAAAATATAAAAACAAAAAAAAATTAAATAAAAATTGAGAAAAAAAGTGTAAAAAAAATAATTAAAAATTTAAATCTATATAAATTTTGATTATTTTTTTTGATTCATTTAATTTTTGAAATGTTTTTTTAAGGTTCTGGTAAAATAATGTAAGCCTTTATGTGTTTTTACAAAAAAATTATATGTTTTTTGGTAGAAACACTCAAATGACCCTTTTTTGAAAAAAAATCCCTCAGGCCAATTTTTAAAGAATCTTGTATTTTTTTGGCCATATTTTCCATTTGTAGTATTTTAAGATCCCAATATTTTTTCATAATTCTTTTTTTACCAAATTATTTTGAAAAATTCATTAAAAAACCTCCAACTTATGAATTTCCCTCATTTTATTTTTTAAAATTAAGGGGTAAATCTTGAGAATCAAAAACCAGAAGCAAATGATTTTGGAATCTTTTATGGGTGGGAGAAGTGTAGGCCCAAAAAGGAATTTTTAATTTATTCATTTTTTCATGTTGGAAATATAACTTTTTGTAAGTACAAAAGTGACATATTTTTTATAAAAAAGACTGACTGAAGGTGGATTTAATCAATGAATAAAAATGAGAAGGGGGATAACTGGGATAAATTTTATGTAAAAATAAAACAATTTAAATATGAATCAACCTTTGAAATAGTGGGTTTTTGAAATTCTATTAATAGAGACATAAATTTATTCTAAAATGAAATAAATTTTATTAACAATGTAATTAGAAATTCCATAAAGGTAATTGAGAATTCCATAAATGTAATTGAGAATTCCATAAATGTAATTAAGAATGAAATAAAGGTTATTAATAATTCAATAAATGAGATTTACAATTCACCAATGCTGTAGAGGCCATTAATAATGCCATAAATGCCATTAATGATGTCATTATTCCATAAAGGCTATTGAAGATGCCATAAATGTCATTTACAAGCGAAAAAAACCCTCATGTAACAAGTTTTAAGAGTTTTTTTTTGTTTTCTGTAATGGAAAAGGGGCCCAGGGAATCCCAGGGGTTCTTATTGTTTTTTTTATGCACTTTCACCAGCACCTTTTTTTGATTTTTTCAATTTTTTTTTGATTTTTTTTGAATTTTTTTTAATTTTTTTTAATGTTTTTTTAATTTTTTTTTTAATTTTTTTTTAATTTTTTTTGAATTTTTTTTGAATTGTTTTTGATTTTTTTTTGAATTGTTTTTGAATTTTTTTTGAATTTTTTTTGAATTTTTTTTGAATTTTTTTTGAATTTTTTTTTAATTTTTTTTTTGAATTTTTTTTTAATTTTTTTTCAATTTTTTTTTGATTTTTTTTGATTTTTTTTGATTTTTTTTGAATTTTTTTTTAATTTTTCTTCAATTTTTTTTTTAATTTTTTTTGATTTTTTTTGATTTTTTTTGATTTTTTTTCAATTTTTTTCAATTTTTTTCAATTTTTTATATTTTTTTATATTTTTTATATTTTTTATATTTTATTTTACTTTATTTTACTTTATTTTATTTTATTTTATTTTTTTATTTTTTTATTTGTATTTTTTTATTTTATTTTTTTTTATTTTTATTTTTTTTATTCTTTTTATTTTTTTTATTTTTTTTATTTTTTTTATTTTTTTTATTTTTTTTATTTTTTTTATTTTTTTTATTTTTTTTATTTTTTTTATTTTTTTTATTTTTTTTATTTTTTTTATTTTTTTTATTTTTTTTATTTTTTTTATTTTTTTTATTTTTTTTATTTTTTTTTATTTTTTTTATTTTTTTTATTTTTTTTATTTTTTTTATTTTTTTTATTTTTTTATTTTTTTTATTTTTTTTATTTTTATAATTCTTTATTCATGTTTTTTGGAATTGTTGATATAATTTTATTTATAATCTTTCTTAAATATATAATGTATCGAATTTTTTTTAATAAAATAAAATTACAAAATCAAAAAATGAATCAATCAATAATGGTTTAAATATTTTTTAATTAAAGCTATCCTTTGGTTTCTCGTCTTTCAAACAAAAAAAAAAATATATATTTTTCTTCATACATATATGGGGGGTCAAGCTTTGTTGGGCTGTTTGCAAGTCCCACATTTCCAGTAGACATATAAAAAATTCAGAAAGACTATATTAATTAGAAAATGAATCTAAAGAATTAAATCTGAATAATTCAGCTTTAATTTTAATCTTGATTGGATTACATAAAATTAATCAAGAAGTGTGTTGAGAGTTTTTTTTCACTAATTGTGAGCCTTTGAGATATTAACACATGTCCAAAATGGTCACAAAAAATATTACAGAACATCTTTTAACAATAAGAGCTCAAATTCTAATCTTAAATACAATTAAAATAAGTACAAATGCCACAAAAAAGCATAAATTCCTGTTTATCTAAAACACCAATGAATAAAAATGTGAAAAGAATTACACCATTGACTTCCCCATCAAAAAATACATATCTGACTTATTTTCCCATATCTGTAAGCCAAATACTTACTGAGATATCTGGATATATGCACTTTTATGATAAGTGCATAAATTCATGGTTCTTAGCCCATATCCTTTGAAATAATAATGATAAGTACTTTATCCAAAATAGAAGTTTCCACTAAATAAATTTCACAATAATGATATAAGCAAGGTTAAGAATAATAAAGGGAAATTGGCCAAATTAACAATATCAGTTGACCACTAAAACTGCAAAAAAATATTTATAAAGATTCTACTAGTTCATATGTGAAGAATTACAGAATGTTTCCCATGATATTCAAGGTACAACCCTATGAAATCATGGTTCAAAGTCTGAAATAGTTTCTTTTTACAGAAAAGGTGAATCACAAGAAAAATCATCAAAACTAAAGTTTTGATGATGTAATTAAATCCTCTTGGAACCTTAATAAGAGCATTCAAAGATATTAAAATTCACTCTCTGAATTTCAGTTGTGTGAAAAATTAAAAGTTAAGGCTTCAAATTGATCATGTTTGATCTTTAACTGTAATCTTATTTTAAGCTTAACAGCTAAAGAAAGAGATAAAACTGGTAGAACTTGGTATTATACAATTGAAAATACCTTAATACACAAAATTAAGTCATATTAAAAGCTTATGATGTCAAAAAAGTATAGTTAAAGTGAGAACTATAAAAAATGGAGTAATAATGAAATAAAAAGGTTTAATGATGATGCAATCATCACCAAACATAATAATATTGATAAATTACTGCTTATAGAATAAGTAAATTTCTACTAGAAGGAAGGATCTTTAATATAAAAAGACCCCTTCTCCCTCTGTTTCCCCATCAGATGAATCAAATTCTATAAAGCATTAAATAAAAGGTAATATTATTCATTTGTAAGATGTGACTATGCAGCTCTTGTTAATATTACTACCAACCAAAATTACTATTACTTTTATTAATCAATATAATAAATAAATTCATTGTAACCACAATTAAATGATTAATTACTTGAGTATTTCTTTTACTTGTTATACGTTACTAGTGCTTGTAACAGTAAGCAGTAATTATCTACTTGAATAAATTACAAGAATTATTAATAATAAAGCATCTCATTAAAATTATTTCAATGTATAATTAGCTTTTGAAAGAAAAATTATCTTGAAGAAAACTATTACCAGAGAAAAACTTAAAGAATTAAGGGAAAACACTCATTAACACTCCAATAATACCTTGATAAAAATTAGTAGAGTAATTTGACAGATTAATTGTGGATTTAAAGGACGAAAATTGGATTATAATAGTTAAATACTATTTTAAATAGTATATTTATATGATTTAATTCTCTTCTGATTGATTATGAAAGAATTAACTAATACTTACTTGTTGGTACTAAGGGTATGATTGAGTAATATGATGATTTGGAAAAGACAGAAATAGGAGGCCTCTTTTAAGTCAACAACAGCTCCCAGAGGTGTTAAATGAAGAAAACTAAAAAAAAAGTTAGAAACCATAAATTCTCTTTGGATAATTGGTTATATCACCTGTTGTCAGGTAAGATTATCATAATTACTTAATTAAGTCATTATATGTGACTGCCAACCCATTTATTGCTAAGAAATAAAGTAGTAAAAATTTTCAACCTTCTTTGATTGAAAATAATAATTAATTTGAAAAATATATTGATTTTATTGGAAATTTCATCACAAATTGTATTTTATTTTTAGTTATGAAGATTCAGTGTTTCACATGGAGCTATCAAATATTTACTGTAAGTAAACCTTTCAATTTAAATTATGAAGTAATGATTATTTTTGGTTTTTGTATTGATTTTCCATTTCTCCATTGGTACTTAAAGCTTTAGAAATATTAATTAAGAATCTTATTTTTAATGAATTTTGAAGTTTTTACCTTATTTCTATTTAGAATTGCAAATAGCACAGTAATAGCTGGTTGCCATGAGGTAAATGCATGGATGCTAGTCCAAAACGATCTAAATTCCTCTTCCAAGGCTTAAAAATTGAAAATAAATAGTAATTTTAATGGTTACAGGAGTCAGAGTTGCTCATTAACTCCTTGTCACCTCAAAATAGCCACTTATTTGCTATTTTCTTATAATTTAATGGGACTTTAACTTAGTAAATCAGTTCCAAAAAAGGCTTTAGTATATCAATTGGGCCATGATAATCCATTTATCCAAGATTTAGAGCTATCCAGGCCTAAGAGGCCTCAGAAGCTGGGTACCCTGGCTCACTTTGATGTCTTTTGCCCCCCTTAGCTATTTTCACTTCAAAAATAGTAATTCAGGATTGGAAACTGATATCCACTAAGGGTTTATCAAAGCTTTTTGTGATAATACTGTAATATTAATTTTCAAAAACCCAAATAACACTATTCTTGGTGTATATGTAACATGAGATTTCTCAAATTCCCATTATTTTGGTGTGAAATTGAGAAAAACCAAAATTTCCACAATTATTTTACATGTTGAAGTATTTTCCATAAGACCACTTAAGAGAGTTTAATTAAGCTTATTCACTCTATGGAGCTACACTAGGTTAATTTCTGTGTAGAATCCAAATCTGGCCTTAAATTGATGAATTCACATACTCACAAAAAAGGTATTTATCTTTTGTTAAATATAAAGTGACAAATCTTGGATAGAAGCCTTCTATATGAGTTATGCATAGTTCAGAATTTGTTGCAATACCAATTGTAGCCTATTTGGGTATGTAAAATATACCTCAAGGCTCACATTATTCCTAAGATAAAAAATTCTCATCTTATAAAAGATCAAAGACATATCTTTTAGTATTGACAAGTTTTTATGTGCTTAAATCAATATTTTATTTTTATTTTTTAAATTCTGCTAAATTATATAAATACATGTAAAAATAGTAAAAATTGTATTTCTGTGTATTTTTGATTGTAGCTAAAATATAAATAAGCTGTATTTAAATTTTTAGGTTTCAAATTAAACAAAATGATTACATAAAGTTTTGAAAGTACATTATTTCTCTCATTTATAATTATTTAATAATTCTTTCAGGGATTTGGTAAACCCACCTAAGCATTTTGGTAAAAACATGTAAGCCCTTACGTGTTTTTACTAAAAACTTCCATGTTTTTGCCATAAATTGGTAAAAACATGTAAGGGGTGCCCTGGGCCTATTTGAAATTGAAATGAAACAAAAACCCCTGTATTGGTCCACAACCACCCAAAACCCACCAAATAAAGGTTTTTTCCCTGACAAAACCCCTCTAACCCAATTGTTTCATTTTTTTTGCATATCCCCCTCCAGAAAAAAAAACACCCAAAAACCCACATAATCCACATTATCCCCCCAATTTTTTTTTGTTTTTCAAAAACAGCATTAAAAAATAAAATTTGACAATATTTTCACACTTTTTTCCTTTTTTATCCCAAAGACTGAATTTTCCTCCAAAACAACCTGCTTCCAAGCCTCTAAACTTCCCTGTTTTTATTTTCCCTCTTATTTTATTCTTAAGTCCAAATCTTTTCATTTCACCTTTTCCCACTTCATTTGACTTTGCACACGTTTGATCACTTCCTTTTCACATTAAGAAACGTTCTTTTCCCATTGCATATCCACATATCCCCCTTTTTTAAATTGATACATATTTTTCACTAAATAATTCTTCAACCACCAACTGAAGGTGAATTTCAGACCCTTGAGCTTCTTTGGAAGCATGTTCATAATGTTGCCAGGGCACAGGGGGTATTCTGTGTCCACCTTGAGGTCCAATAAGACTTGCAACCAAATTGAAGTAGGTTGTGACAGGTCTAGGACCCCAAATCCCCACAAAAACACCTCCAAAACAGTCACTTCAAGAAAGCTTGACTGTAAATTTATACTTTATTCCAGAAAATATGACAAGAATGCCCCTTTCACTTGTAAAGTCAAAAATCCTGAACACAGCCATGATGCCACTGAAAATATAATGGCACATCCTGCTTTCAGAAAATTCAATGAGAAAGAAACATCCCAAATAGCTAAAATGTCTTAATAACTTCTCATTCCAAGGCAAATTCAGCCCCAATTATGCAGCCAGAGGGATTCTTAAAGGCCTGTAATTCTTCAAGAAATTTAAATCCAATTGATGAAAATCAAGAAAGGCAAACTGAAAGGTAGGAGGCCATTGATGCTCTTATTGACACCCTCAAAGAAGAAAATTGTGTTTGGTCCTCTCAAAGGGATGATGAGGGACAAATTCCATCCTCGTTTTTCACTCACCCCCTTTCCATAAAACTCCTTCATGGCTTTCCTCATGTGATTCTTATTGATTCTACTTATAAAACCAATAAGTATAAAATTCCCATTTTCATATTGATGGAGTCAGCTCAACCAATAATACCTTTTCTGGGGCTTTTTCTTTGATGAAGAATGAAACTGAACCCTCATATACTTGGGCTTTAAATCAATAAATGGAAAAGTTCTCAAAAAAACCAATATTTTCCCCCTCCAGTTATTGTTATTGACAGGGATTTGGACTTGAAAAATTCTCTTAAGAAGCTCTTCCCAGACTCAAAAGTAATGTTATGCATTTGGCACATCAATAGAGATGTATCTTCCCATTGCATTAAGAAAATTGGAAATGGAGCTGATCTTGAAAATTTGATGGGACTTTGGAATCAAGTAATATACTTTTATCTTTCAATTCTATTCTTATTATTGTTTTTATTAACAACTTTGGGATTCATTTCTCAGGTTATTTATTCATCCACTGAAAAGTCTTTCAAAGAAGACTTTAAGAAGCTTAAAAAGCAAGTCAAAAATACTGAAGTCTTTCAATATTTGGAGAAAACCTGGCTTCCTCTAAAGGAGTATAATGTGGAAGCCTGGACCAACCACCATTTCCACCTCAAGAGTTGAAGGTGACCATGCCATGGTTAGAGTTTGGATCTAAACGTCCACTGGTACTCTCCAAGAGGTAGTTAGGGCTCTTCAAATGGCTTTCAGGGGACAATTTGTTGAAGAAATAAACAGAATCTCCAAAGAAATGATTGTCCATGTCAAGAATTCTCCTCCACACATACGTGCTCTCAATGGCAAGGTGTCTCATTATGCCCTTCAGATGGCCTTTGAAAATTTCAAAACCAAATTTCCCCCCAATGAAAAATGCATCGAAAAATACAAAAATTATCAAGACATTTATTGCAAGCACAAGACCCAACAGGAATTTACCAAGCACCAAAGGCTTCAGATATCATACTTCTATCCTCAGTGGAATTTTAATTTACCTGTGAGGATTCTTTCATCTTCAAATGATTAGTTTTTTCCTTATTAACTGATTTTGTTTGTCATATTCTTCTTAGACTGGTTATGAAGGTGATGATCAAAGTGTTGATAAAG
The DNA here is from genome assembly GCA_023105745.1 of Austropuccinia psidii. NCBI lineage: Eukaryota > Fungi > Basidiomycota > Pucciniomycetes > Pucciniales > Sphaerophragmiaceae > Austropuccinia > Austropuccinia psidii. The sequence continues at coordinate 20,616,388 of JALGQZ010000005.1, forward strand.
AAAGAAGGAATGAAGCCAAAAGAATATTTAAATATATTGGGGAAGACCTTTTTCAAAGACCAATGGCAGAAATCACCCCAATTCTTCAACATTTTCAAGATGTTTTGACTGGAAAAGTGTAAGGTTTGACTATGAAACAATAAGTAAAAATTACCAATTTTTTACTTATTGTACTCTGAATGTCCTTATAATTGAAATAAATAAGATTAAAATAATAATAATAATAAAGATATATTATTATTATGGCGTAAAAAATATTATATTATTAAATAAATATAATAATATAATTAATATTATAAGAAATTATAATATTGTAAATAATATATTAATATAAAATAATTAATATATTATAAAGCTCTTTATTATTGTTACCAACAAATAATAAAGGCGTAAAAAACTGTTTTTTATAAATAAAAAACAATTAATAACAATAATATTACTAATATTAAAGTTATATATTAATATAAATACTATTTATATTAATTAAGAATTATTAAGAGTAATAATAAGAGAGAAATTATTATAATAAGATGAAATAACCTACTTTTAACACTTAAAATAATAATTTTGAGATATTTTACGCCAAAAGAATATAATACAACTTTTTCAAATTGTATTTACAATAAAAAATAAAGAAAATTACTAAATTTCTTGATTTTACGTGGAAATGAGTTTCTAGAGAGATTTTTAACAAAAACAATTAAATAAATGATTTAATCACGTCAAAATAGATGATTATAGCAAGGTGGTCTTTGGTCTTTAATAATATAACAGTTTTATATATAAAGAATAAAGAAATTACCTTTGATTTAATTGATTTAATGTTTTTGATGCGTCTGAGGGGAAAATAGAGTAAAAAGAGCTCTATTTATAGTAAATACCTCCCTCCTAGAGTCCAACAGGCTTCTAGTAGACGTGTACTGATCATATCCACTGGAATTGATCAATATTTTAAGGTTTGAGGGTGATTACATCATGATCAAACCATATTACATCATTATTGCACCATTATTTAGAGTTATCACTATAACTCTAAGTGTGATGACATCAGAGGCTTGGCAGAACCCCAAATTTCGTGGATTTTATTAGTTTTAATCATAAACTAATAGTATTCACCGATTTCATCACTATTAAGACTGTTAAACTTAATTTAAGGTTACAGTATGTGATCATAACAGCTCAATTTAAGCTCAAACTTTGATCCTCAATAACTTTTAAGGTTTTTACGCTACAGCAATTCAGAGAGTGAATTCTGATAGCCTGACATAACCTTATTATGCTGCCAAGAGCTTTTCATTACATCATCAAAACTCTAATTTTGATGATTTTTCTTGTAACTCATCTTTTCTGTCGAAATTCAATATTTTAAACTTCAAACCTTGATTTCAGGGGGTTATACCCTGAATTTAATAATAAAAATTACATCATTCTTCACGAATGAACTAGTAGAATCCAACTGTATACTTTTTTTTAAGTTTGGACTACTTTCACAACAAAGTGGTCAACAGCTCTGTTGATTTTTATCAATATTTCCTCATAAGTCTTAACCTTGTTTATAATTTGCAAAATAAAGTTCATATCTGTGTTCTTACAGTAATTACGTGGTAACTTTATTTTTGGTTCATCATTCTAGCATGTATAGTTTAGAAGATATTAGCTATGATCACTGAATATATGCGTTGACCAAAAAAGTGCATATATTCAGGATAATTCCTTAAGTATTGATTTTGGGAATTAGCTTATTAATTGTTTTATATGTGGATTTTTGTGGGGAATCCACTGGTACAATTTATTTCACATGTTGTTTCATTAGTTTCTGAGATAAATAAGTTTTTATGGTTTTTATAAGGTATTGTACCTTATAATTCCTTAAATATTGGCTTTACAGATATGCCATAAAAATGGTATATGTGTATTTTTCCATGGGGAATCCAATGGTATAATTTATTTCACATGTTCATTCATTGGTTTTTAAGTTAAACCAATTTTAGTACCAATTTATGGTATTTTTTGTATATTTGAGTAATTATTTTTAGTGTATAATTATTCTAATTAATTTTAATATAATTATATTAAAGGTATAATTATTCTGAGTATTTTTTGTGACCTTATTGGGTATGTGGTCATATCTCAAAGGCTCACATTCCCTACCACCAAAAAAGATTGTACCACAATCTGATATATGTGATTAGGGTATCATCCACTGTCCTACCTCTTCAATAGACTTTTGTTAGTCTTGAAGCTCAATAATGCTTAACTTTTTATTTTTCAGGTTTTCTTTCATGTCTGAACCTTCTTAGTAATTTATCAGCATTTGTTATATCTTTCTCAAGTAGCCATTCATCTTCTTGAGTTGAATTTCTATACCTTACAAGGTATTCCCTTTCTTTTTTGTTTCTTGTCCTTCTTTCTTTAAGGACTTTTACTATTCTCTTTTCCTCTCCTTCCTCCAAGGGGGGAATTTCAAGTGGGGGTTTATTTCTTAGTGGAAATAATTCCTTGTCACTTGAACTGTAAGGTTTTATCAGACTTACAGGGAAAGTTGGGTGTTTGTTCATTAGTTCACCTGTGAGTTCTAATTGCACAGCATTGGGTCCATGAAGTGCTTTTATCATAAATGGTCCTGCAAAGGAATCTTTCAATTTCTTTGGGCCTTTTATGTTATTGAAATTAAGGGTTGATACTAAAACCAAGTCCCCTATTTTGAAGTCAGGTGGCTTATGACTTTTATCCCATCTTTCTTTTGCATATTTAAAAGAATCTTGCATGCATCTGTTTGCATGGTGTCTTGCTTTGTCAAGCATTATCTTGAAACTGCTTGCTGTTGGATGTATATCCACTAAGTCCTTTTTGAGGGTATCATAAGGAAGTCTTGGATTCCAACCTTTCTCTAGCATTGCTGGTGTTTTGCCAGTAGAAGAATGGATTGATGTCTTATATGCCAGTTCAAGTGCTGGTATTAGTGTACACCAATCATGGGTAAAACCATCAGAATCTTTGAATTCTAGCCCATAAGCACAGAATCTTCTGATCATATCCTCTAGGGTTTGTATCATTCTTTCTGCTAGACCATCAGTTTGAGGATGATAAGCTGTTGAGAATGATAACTTTGTCCCAAACAAGTTATGGAGGTTTGTCCATAGTGCTGAAGTGAACTTTGGGTCTCTGTCACTTATAATATTTTGGAATAAGCCTGTGTGGCTAATGACTTTATTCCATATCATTATGGCTGTATCCATAGCTGTGTCATCTTTATGACATGGTAAGAACATGGGAGTTTTACTGTACCTGTCAACTAACACTAGACATGCATTATAACTCCTGTCTCCTCCTGGAGGTAAAGCTGTTACCCAATCCATATGAACTATTTCCCATGGGGATTTTGGTTCTTAGATTTGGATCATCATTCCAAATTTCTTTCCTGTGGCTCTGTTGGCTTTTTGACATCTGTCACAGGTTTGGCAGTACTCTGCAACATCTTTTTTCCAATTTGGCCACCAAGAGCAGGTTTTCACCCTCTCTAGTGTCCTATCTTCTGAGAGATGTCCAGATGCAACACTATCATGACACTCATGTAAAATAGTGTTTATTAGTGTTCTGTCTGTTAAGGCCATAACACATGTGTGTTTTGTTCTATGGTAAAGGATTCCATCAAGGAGGTGGAATCTTCCTTCATCATATGCTTTTTTCCATATTTCATCTAGTTTTGATGAAAGTGATGGATCTTTGCAGTCTTTCATTAGAAGTTGGCTTAAGATATGGCAATTTTTGTCTGTCTTATAGCTTTCTTTAACTTGGTTAAAGAATTCTGTGCCAATATCTGTAACACATATTCCTTCTATATGGTGCTCTTCTTGTGGTACCCATGCTGGATTGTCAGGGGTATTTGCTAGAGCCCATCTGCTAAGACCATCTGCATTTTTATGGATATTTCCAGATTTATGAACAATAGTCATATTTCCTCTATATTCTTGGATAGCAATTTGCCATCTCAGCATATGTCTATTTGGAGTCTTCATATGTAATAGTGATTTCACAGCATTACAGTCTGTGATTACATCAAATACTGTGCCATCCAAATAATAATGCAGCTTTTCTAAAGCCCACACTAGGCATAAGCATTCCATTTGGCTTGCTCCATACCTTGCTTCTGTTGGCTTTATCTGCCTTGAAATGAAACAAATTGGTCCTTCCACTGGTTTATCATTGATAATTTGTGTTTGGTGAAGTGCAGCACCTAGTCCTTCTCCACAAGCATCAATGTACAGTTTGAAAGGTAGTTTCCAATCTGGCATTAGAAGAAATGGGGCATTTGTTAAAGAATTTTTCAATTCTTCATATGCCTTGACTCTTTCTTCTGTCATCTCATAGACTGTTTGTTGGTCACATAGCTTATACAAGGATTTAGCAATCTTTGCAAAGTCCTTTATATGCTGTCTATAGTAACCAGCAAATCCTAGAAATGATTGCATTTCTTTTTTAGTTTGAGGCATTGGTTTAAGTAGTACTGCTGCTACTTTATTTTTGTCTATGCCTAGACTAAGTCCAGATACTACATGTCCTAGGGCTTTTAATTCACTATATGCAAAATGACATTTTTTCAATGAAATTTTCATATTTACTTGGACTATTTTCTGTAGTACCCTTTCTAGTCTTGTCAGGTGATTTTCCCAAGTTTCTGAGCAAACTATGATATCATCAATGTAGATTATTAACCATCCTTCTGATAATTCTTCAGGAAATATGGTATTCATCATTCTTTGATAATGGGAAGGTGCATTTTTTATCCCAAATGGCATTCTTAAGTATTCAAAAATTCCACAATGGACTATTATTCTTAGTAGTTTCTTGGCATTGTCTGTTAAGACATTTTGATGAAAACCCTTAAGAGCATCCATAGCTGTGATGAACTTAGCTTGTGACAATTGGGTCAATGTCTCATGGATTCTGGGTATTGGATATCTGTCTGGAATGGTATAGGTATTCAGGGCTCTGAAGTCTCCTACCATCCTTGATTTTCCATTATGCCAAGTTATAATGACAGGTGTAGTAACTTCTACTTGCTCATTATGTCCAACCTTTCTTAATACTCCAAGGTCCATTAATTCTTTAATGTGCACCTCTAGGGCTTCTCTAGCTCTTGGACTGGCTGGATAAGCAGGTCTTCTTAATAAAGGTGGGTAAGGTTTTTCTACATTAAGAATTATATCCACTTCATGTCCAATTATGGCACCTAGTGGCTCTCTGTCAGTTGCAAAGGCATTTTTATACTTAAATAAGAGGTCAATCAATTTTTCTTTCATTTTTTCTGTTAATTCTTGATTGAATTCTGCCTCTTTGAGTTGTTCAGATATAAAAAGTTCTTTTTCTGGAATTTTTTCCTCATTCTTAATAACTGTGATTTGTCTTTTGTTATTTAAGAATCCAAACTTTTGTCTTTTATTATCTCCTATGGTAAAATATCTATCCTTTTGGTTGGAGATATCTATACCATAGATTGATAAGTAGTCATTTCCAAGTATGAAATGATTACTAGTACAGTTGTCCATTACCACAAACTCTACTTTGATTCTGACACATTGTGAGGGATGAGGAAAAATTAGTGTTAAATCAATTATTCCAAGGGGCTTCATGCTCTCACTTGCACTACTAAATTTGACACCTTGTATTGGCATAAGTTTTTCTTGCCAGTCTGGGACAATGGTTTTTAAATAACTTTTGCCAACACAGGTGCAATATGCTCCTGTATCCAAGTTAACCTTTCCTTCTTGGTTATCAACCATAACAATACTAATACTTGATTTTCCAGCTGTATATCCCATTCCTCTTGCAGGTTTGGTTCTATACATTTTGGCATCTTGTATGTTTGTCAGATTTGTGTCAGATGTTCCAACTTGTGGCAAGTTTGAGTTAACATCCAGTACTTCATAAATTATATCAATATTATTAATTTGTGCATTAATTATATTGATTTCATCACTTTCAGAGCTTTCTGATTCTTCTGTCTCTTTTTCAGAGTCAGATTCTTCTTCTTTGTCATTGTGGTTTTCTATTTCCACAATTTCATTAATCTTTGCTTTTTTAAGGCAATTATTGGCTAAGTGTCCAATACCTCCACATTTATGGCATTTTCTTTGCTCATTATTGTTGGATGTATTGGGTTTAAAGGATTCTTTTGATTTATCTTTCTTGATAAATGGTTTATTTGGGCTTTTAATGTCCAATTTTTTCCAAGTCCTGCCAATTTTTGTTCTTGTCACTATATCTTCTAGTGCATTTATATACTCTTCTGTGGAGCATGGTTCTATACACCTGCTTCTTAGGGCATGTTCTAGTTCCCCTCCACATTTTTTAAGTATTTTCATGTGCACCATCTTCTGTGAGATTTCTGGGTACAGTGCATTAAGTCTTTCAACTTGTTTTAAGAACCAAGTTAAAGGTTTATCTTTCTCTGGGTCAAAGAAAGAGTTTTCAAATGCATTTTCTATCTTATACCTCCAGGCATCATTTGCCCACTTGGTGATTATTTCTTGTTTCCACCAAGACCAGGTATTTTTACCATTTGTCTGTCTTATGCCATAATACCATCTTTTTGCAGATTTCTCAAATAATGAATGTAATCTTGCAGTGATTAATTCATCTGGTATGGCATAGTCTTCTTGTAACATGTCAATTGTTTTAATAAATGACATGTGGTCATATTCACCTTCTCCTGTGAATGTTGGCCATTCCTTCAATTGAGGTGCTTCTTTCATTAAGATTTGGTTGTTGTCTTGATGATTCAAGTCTGTTATGAAAGGATTTGACAATTCCTCTTTTGTTTTAACAGGGCTTCTTATATGAGAAAATGGTGTTGATAACTTTGGCATATTTAAGTTAGCCTCATTAATCTTATCCATTTTTTCTGTAATAAGCCTTATTTCACTTTGAATATCATCTTTCAGATGCATTCTTGCTTCATCACTTTTTTCCACATGGTCCAAAAGTAATTTTTGGTGTGATGAAGTTTTTTCTTCAAATTTTTCTACAGAAATACTTAATTTATTTAATTTTTCTGTAAGATTGTCAATACTCACATCATAATTGATTGTCAAAGTCTTGTCTTTGATATCTTTTATGTATTTATACAATTCTTGTTGTCCTTGTATTAATTTTTTAGTATTGTCAATTAAATTCTTTGGTTTATTATTTTCAACAATAAACTTAATGTTGTCAATTTCTTTCTTGTTTTGTACAACAATTTTTGTTAAAGAAGATAAATTGTTATTTATTTCTTGTAGTGATAATAAACTGTCTTTAATTTCTTTTAGAGGTAATATACTATTTTTAATTTCTGTTAAAGTATTTACAACATCTTTGGACAAGGTTATTTCTTTGGGAAATGAGGTTGTCTCATTCTTTGCTCTTCCTTGTCCTTGAATTCCATCAAGGTTCTGGCCATGTTGAAAACATTGTCCATGGCATCCTTTTGGATTCTTGGGATTCTGTAGCTTGGGGAATATGATTTCCTCCAATGCTTTTTCTTGTTCTTCTTCCCTTCTTGGGGAAGTGGGTTGGCTTGAGGCTTGCTGGTAGAAGCTACTGGGGCTTCTTCCTTGGTTGCCTCCCTCTTTTTGGCATGATAATCCTTGATTTTTTTGATTTGAGGTTTGGATGACAGTGGATTCCATCCATTGGAGTATTTCACTATCTCCTCCTCTTTGAGGAACTTTTTCAGGATGTGCCAGGAGTTCATCACTCCTTGGTGTATTTGAGGCAGCATTTCCCAGTCTTTGTCCTTGTATACTGTGTAATACTGCTTGTACTGGCTCATGTAGATGTCTATTTGAGCCCTCTGAATGTGATTTGTACCTGTTTGAGTTACTCATACTTAGTTCCAATTCAGGCTCAGATATCATGGGCATTTCTGGGACTTGCCTTTGGGATAAGGCACTTCCTTGTGTGGATTCTGTTCCACTGGGGATATTGCCCTTTCTTTTCCCTTTTGAGGGATCGATTCTACTTCTGAGTCCAGCTCCATCTGATTGGATGGAGTATTGGGAGCCTCTTCTGGTAGTCATAATTAAAGAATAAGAAAAAAATAAAAGTATTTTAGAATAAAATTCTTTTATGGCAATTTAAAAAGAGGTGCTCACCTTCAGAGTCTTGAATGGTGGGCCCTGGAAAGTCTAATTTCTTAGCTTTCTTTCTTTTGGTGATAACTGGTGTTGGAGAACTTTGACAAGTTTCTTCCACCAATCTCTCAACAGTAGCTTGGTTGTCTTCTGTTGGGTTATCTTCAAACACTAAAAAAGACAAATAAATATAAGTCTTTTTATAAGAAGTGTTATTTTTGGCAAGATATGGCAATTTTCCACGTGGAAATTGCTTTTATATCTTAAAAAAAATGAAATAAATAAAGAAATGAATAAAAATGAATAAAAATAACTTTTTTTATTGGTTTTTAATATTTTTTAATATTTTTTATGTATATTTTCATTTTTAAAGAATAAAATAAAAAATGAATATGATTCTTATAAAATTGAATTATAATAAAAATTATTTTTAATTTATAAATTATCTTTTTTAATCACTAGAGTCACTCAAAGAAAGTTCTTGCAAGTCTAAGGATGTGAAAAACCACGTGTAAGACAGTACAATTGCTTTCCAAATGCCTCAATAGCTTTTAAAATCAATAAAATATAAAATTATTATATAATTTTATGATTATAAATATAATTTATTATTGGATAAACCCAAATAGAATCTTTTTAAAGGTCTTTTAAGTAAATATCACGGCCAGGCCCCCAAATGTAAGGTTTGACTATGAAACAATAAGTAAAAATTACCAATTTTTTACTTATTGTACTCTGAATGTCCTTATAATTGAAATAAATAAGATTAAAATAATAATAATAATAAAGATATATTATTATTATGGCGTAAAAAATATTATATTATTAAATAAATATAATAATATAATTAATATTATAAGAAATTATAATATTGTAAATAATATATTAATATAAAATAATTAATATATTATAAAGCTCTTTATTATTGTTACCAACAAATAATAAAGGCGTAAAAAACTGTTTTTTATAAATAAAAAACAATTAATAACAATAATATTACTAATATTAAAGTTATATATTAATATAAATACTATTTATATTAATTAAGAATTATTAAGAGTAATAATAAGAGAGAAATTATTATAATAAGATGAAATAACCTACTTTTAACACTTAAAATAATAATTTTGAGATATTTTACGCCAAAAGAATATAATACAACTTTTTCAAATTGTATTTACAATAAAAAATAAAGAAAATTACTAAATTTCTTGATTTTACGTGGAAATGAGTTTCTAGAGAGATTTTTAACAAAAACAATTAAATAAATGATTTAATCACGTCAAAATAGATGATTATAGCAAGGTGGTCTTTGGTCTTTAATAATATAACAGTTTTATATATAAAGAATAAAGAAATTACCTTTGATTTAATTGATTTAATGTTTTTGATGCGTCTGAGGGGAAAATAGAGTAAAAAGAGCTCTATTTATAGTAAATACCTCCCTCCTAGAGTCCAACAGGCTTCTAGTAGACGTGTACTGATCATATCCACTGGAATTGATCAATATTTTAAGGTTTGAGGGTGATTACATCATGATCAAACCATATTACATCATTATTGCACCATTATTTAGAGTTATCACTATAACTCTAAGTGTGATGACATCAGAGGCTTGGCAGAACCCCAAATTTCGTGGATTTTATTAGTTTTAATCATAAACTAATAGTATTCACCGATTTCATCACTATTAAGACTGTTAAACTTAATTTAAGGTTACAGTATGTGATCATAACAGCTCAATTTAAGCTCAAACTTTGATCCTCAATAACTTTTAAGGTTTTTACGCTACAGCAATTCAGAGAGTGAATTCTGATAGCCTGACATAACCTTATTATGCTGCCAAGAGCTTTTCATTACATCATCAAAACTCTAATTTTGATGATTTTTCTTGTAACTCATCTTTTCTGTCGAAATTCAATATTTTAAACTTCAAACCTTGATTTCAGGGGGTTATACCCTGAATTTAATAATAAAAATTACATCATTCTTCACGAATGAACTAGTAGAATCCAACTGTATACTTTTTTTTAAGTTTGGACTACTTTCACAACAAAGTGGTCAACAGCTCTGTTGATTTTTATCAATATTTCCTCATAAGTCTTAACCTTGTTTATAATTTGCAAAATAAAGTTCATATCTGTGTTCTTACAGTAATTACGTGGTAACTTTATTTTTGGTTCATCATTCTAGCATGTATAGTTTAGAAGATATTAGCTATGATCACTGAATATATGCGTTGACCAAAAAAGTGCATATATTCAGGATAATTCCTTAAGTATTGATTTTGGGAATTAGCTTATTAATTGTTTTATATGTGGATTTTTGTGGGGAATCCACTGGTACAATTTATTTCACATGTTGTTTCATTAGTTTCTGAGATAAATAAGTTTTTATGGTTTTTATAAGGTATTGTACCTTATAATTCCTTAAATATTGGCTTTACAGATATGCCATAAAAATGGTATATGTGTATTTTTCCATGGGGAATCCAATGGTATAATTTATTTCACATGTTCATTCATTGGTTTTTAAGTTAAACCAATTTTAGTACCAATTTATGGTATTTTTTGTATATTTGAGTAATTATTTTTAGTGTATAATTATTCTAATTAATTTTAATATAATTATATTAAAGGTATAATTATTCTGAGTATTTTTTGTGACCTTATTGGGTATGTGGTCATATCTCAAAGGCTCACAAAAAGCCCCATTTGATGGAGCTCCCAAGATTCAAGAGAATGATAAATACTATGAAAACTGACTAGAATGCAAGAATATCTGTGGAAGACCTCAAGGAGCCAAGAATAAAAATAAAAGAGAACCCTCAAGATTTGAAATCATGAAAAGTCAATCCAAGAGAAGAGTAAGACCCCCATCAAAAGTGACAAGCACAACAACATCAAGATCACAGTAAATTGAACCCTCTCAAATTCAGGAAGTGCATTCATCTGAAGATTCTGAACATTCAGAGGCTTTATTATCAAAATCAATAAGCTCATCGGATTCACTACCCTCAGAAACTGAATTGAATTAATTTGGAAAATCAGGAGTCACCCTTAGAAGGTCCAGAAGATTGGAAATGGGTAGCAAAACCTCACAAAGAAAGCATCACAAGACTTCCACAACTTTCAAGATATATGATGCAATTGACTTGACCTGCAAGAATTGCCAAAGAAATTATCACACAAGTGATAAATTCTCCAATCTATTTGTAAATTTCTGATTCACTTTAATGTATATTTATTCTGTTTATTTTAATATTTATCAATTTTTTTGACCTATTTTTATCAGGTACCTGGCCCAGAAGACTTGCCAAAGTTTATATTGAAATACACCTTCAAGCCCATCAAGGTCCAGGCTGATGGAAACTGTGGCTACAGAACAGTATACCACTACATTGAAAAGACTCAAGATCAATGGGATGATGTCAAAGGTGACTTGGCTGAAGAAATTCAAACAAAATCAAGAGCTTGATGAAGCCATGAACACTTTGATTCCCTCAGTATCCTCTTATCTGGACAGAATTGAGTGGTATGAAGATGTTGGCTAGGATCCAAAGATGAATTGGATGTCCATTCCTGATATGGGGTATCCAATTGGTAATAAGTATCAAAGACCAGTTTTGTTTTCTTAAAAAGTCCAATATTTATATTTTTTCCCTTATTTCTGTCCTCCAAATGATAATACACCCATTTTCATCTACTTCTTGGATAGCTGTTCTCATTTTGTTCCATTGGGTATCATCATTTCTGAAGTTTATCTGGTCCCCCTTATTACTGTTAATTGGGAATTCAATTTTCAACCACAAGCCCTGGGGTTGGAAGATAAATTTAAGAAACACCGGATATTATATTTGTCCAATCTTCCTCCCCCCACAGAAAAAACCAACTATTTTGGAGGTTGTTTCAGATTGATTTATTTTTTATACGGAATTTATGCCAATTATCCCCTCCTCAGTCCTATTTATTGCTTAAATCCCACCTCAGTCTCATTTTTTATCAAAAATGTGGCACTTTTGTACTTAAAAATAGTCATATTACAAAAATGAAAGAAACAACTTTTTGTGCCTTCACTTGTCCCACAAAGAAAATCCCCCAAAATTATGGGCTTCTCATTTTTTATTGTCAATATTGAACTCTTCATTTTGTAAAAAATGTATGAAATTTATAAGTGGGAAGATTTTAAATGAATTTTTTAAGAAATATACCATTTTGTGAAATTGGCTGAATTTGAGAAATTTGGCAAAAAAAAATTTAAAAAATTTGGGGATATTGACGTCCCATATTGGAAAAAAAATGGAAAAAAAAATTAAGAAAATCCTCAAAAATAAGCCTGAGGAATTTTCTTTAAAAAAATTGGTCACTTATGTTTTTTGGCCATAAATAGGTAAAAACATGTAAGGGATTATGTGTTTTTAATAAAAGCTTAAATGGGTTTTCCAACAACCTTCTTTTATTAATATAAATTGTATTTTTATTAATATATTACTTTAATATTAGTAATATTTTTGTTATAAAATGTAAATCTCTCACAAACTTATTAGTTGACAATAAAAAGTAATAAATATAATAAATTGGCATAAATGTATTAATTTATTAAATATTAATACATTTGTTTCATTATATTATTCTATTAGTTTAAATAATATGAATATTTTATGCCATAATTCTAATAATATCTAAATATTAAAATTATTCTTAATCTTATTATTAATTTCTATTAGCACATTCAGAGTACAATAGGTAAAATATTAGTAATTTTAACTCATTGTTTCATAGTCAAACCTTACACTGATGACTTTTATCCCATAAGATCTTGAATAATATCAAAATTAAATCTTTGTGATTTAAGTTTTTGAAAACAAAATCTAAGTAAAATTTGACAAAGGGTTAAAATTTTTTTGGAAACTGACCCAAAAAATAATTTTAACTAATAAAAGAGTTCTTTGAAATCATAAAATTACAATTTATCACTTCTTAATTACATTTTACACCTTTCCTAAGCTCAACTTACAGCACATATATAAGAGGAATAAAAATAAATAAATAAATAAATGAGAAATGAAATATTACTAAGTTAAATTAAAAAATCATTATAGCTTAATAAAATGGAATTATTTAATTAATTTTTCATTTTTTTAACTTTTTTTTATTCAAAAAATAATCAATAAGAGAACAAAAACATTTTCTTTATCAAAGTTTATTAAAAATTTGATTAATTGAGATAAATTTTCTGTTAAATCATTCCCTTTTTAAAAATAGATTCTAATAAATATATACGTCTTTCAAGGGATTCTTTATATTCTCAAATTAAAAAAATATCATCAAGGAAGACATAATAATATAAATTGATAAAATAAAAAAGGGAAACTTTTTCATTTTTTTCATGTTTTGGATTTTTCTCAAAAAAAAAATAGAAAATACTTGTTCAATTTCCTTTGTTCAAAAAAACATTAGATCATTATTATTTCTTTTTTGTATTTTATATTTTTTCCAAAAAAAAAATTATAAATTATTTGTATTTTTTTCTTCAAAAAAGAAAAAATTGTAATTATTGTTATTTATTTTTTAAAAACATATTAATTTATTGAGTTTTTTTTCTGTTTGAATTTTTCTACATCATGTTATCCCTTATTTTATTTTTCCAAAAAAATCAGAAAAAAACACTTCAATTTATCTTAAAAAATCAAATTACCTTCTATTGTTTTTCCGAATAACGTTTGATTTATATTTGTTTAAAAAAGAAAATCTAATTTCTTTTCAAAGAAGAATCTTGCTTTTTAAATTGTTCAAAAAAATTAATTTAATAATTTTTAATACAACCACTGAAAGAAAATTAAAATCAGATGAATTCTTACTTGAATATTTAAAGGAAGTTACCAAATATTAAGGCTAGAAAATTTATGAAACAAGGCTAAATTATAAAGACAAAAGAGTTGAAATCAGATATGACATATTTTGCTTTATAAGTAACAGTGGCAATGATAAAACACACTATAAAACCATAAATATTGATGCTCCTTTTATCACAGCCATCATCAGGGGTAAAGGGTTTTCTGGTATTCCATAGCAATTATACCAATATCAAGCTTACAAAATAATTCTATTTTACTTGGAATTATGGACAACTGCCAGGGAAACTCAGGAATTTTGGAAAGAAATTGGAAAAAAATTGAGGAACTTGGGAGGAATTATGGAATGTATTGCAGAATAACTCAGGAGAAAGGAATAAAATTGTGGAATTTTGAAGAAGAAATGGGAATAAAATTGAAGCATAATTTCACAGATGGAAATAGGAATTATGGAATAGAGTTTCAGAATAACTCTGGAGATAGGAATAAAATTTCAGAATTTCAGAGAAGAAATGGGAATAAAATTGGAATTAGGGAATGAAGTTTCAGAATAACTCTACAGAATAATTTCAGAGATGGAAAAATAATTGCAGAATTACAAAATAGGTGTAGAATTACTCCTGAGGAGGTAATCAAATTACAGAACTCTGGAAATAGGTAAATCAAACTGTAAAGAAGTCCTAGGGAATAATCAAGAAGATTAAGGTTTAAACCAGAAGAATTTCAATTGAAATATCAAATACCAATTCCTCCACATTCTTTCATAATCCATTGAAAAATTACAAGATTCAATGGAGATAAAATAAGGGTATTGGTAAACACACATAAGCAAATTGGTAAAAACATGTAAGGGGTGCCGTGGGCCCATTTTTAATTAGAAAAAAAACACATTGATGCCTTTATTGGGCAAAAACATGCCCAAAAAAGGGTTTTGTCCCCCAAAACCCCTCTAACTCCCAATTGTTTCAGATTTTTTTCCACAGCCCCCCCAAAAAAAGACCAAACACCCAAATAATCCACATTATCCCCACCCCAAACAATTTTTTTTAAGAACAGAATTACCACAGCAATTTTGAAAAGCTTTTCACACTTTCCATTCTTTTTTCCCCCAAAGACTGCATTTTCCACCACAACAACCTGCTTCCAAGCCTCTAAAATTCCAATTTTTTAAAATCCCTCATCCAGTAATCCCACATTTAAGCCACTTTTTTCAACTCTTAACCACTTATTTTGTTTTTGAACACCTTTGATCAATTCTCTTTCACATTTCCAAAGCTTCTTTCCTCATTCCAGATCCCCAAATTCCCCTTTCTTTTTGAAATTATACATCTTTTTCACTCAAGAATGCTGAAACCCCCCACTGAAGGTAAATTTCAGACCCTTGAGCTTCTTTGGCAGCATGTTCATAATGCTGCCAGGGATAAGGGTTATGCTGTGTCCACCTTGAGGTCCAATATGACCCACAACCAAGTTGAAATAGGTTGTGACAGGTCTGGGACCCCAAATCCCAACAAAAGCTCCTCCAAAACAATCACTTCAAGAAAGCTTGACTGTCCATCTAGACTTTATGCCAGAAAATATGACAAGAGTGCCACTTGGACTCTCAAAGTCAAAAATCCTGAACACAGCCATGATGCCACTGAAAACATAATAGCACATCTTGCTTTCAGAAAATTCAATGAGAAAGAAACATACCAAATAGCTCAAATGTCTGAATCACTGCTCATGCCAAGGCAAATTCAGGCCCTATTATGCAGCCAGAGGGAGTCTGACAGGCCTGTAATCCTTCAAGACATTTACAACCAAGTCAAGAAAATAAAGAAAGACAAGCTGAAAGGCAGAAGGCCCATTGATGCTCTCATTGAAACCATCAAAGAAGAAAATTTTGTTTGGTCCTCTGCAAGGGATGCTGAGGAACACATTACATCCTTGTTTTTCACTCACCCCCTTGCCATAAAACCCCTCCATGGCTTTCCTAATGTCATTTTTATGGATTGTACTTATAAGCCCAATAAGTACAAAATTCCCCTTTTTTATATTGTTGGATTCAGCTCAACCAATAAGACCTTTTCTGGGGCTTTTTGTTTGATGAAGAATGAAGCTGATCCCTCATATACTTGGGCTTTAAATCAATACATAGAAAAAGTCCTCAAAAACACCAATCTTGTTCCCCCTCCAGTAATTGTTATTTACAGGGATCTGGCCTCAAAAAACTCTTAAAAAGCTCTTCCCAGACTCCAAAGTCATGTTATAAATTTGACACATCAATAAAGATGTATCTGCTCATTGAATGAAGAAAATTGGTCATGGAACTGATTTTGAAAATTTGATTGGCCTTTAGAATCAGGTAATATTCTTTTATCTTTCACTTTATTTCACTTGGTTTCACTTATGATTTTCTTATTGTTTATATTAATGACTTTGGGATTCATTTCTCAGGTTATGTATTCAACCACTTAAAGGTTATTCAAAGACAACTGGAAGAAGCTTCAAAAGAAAGTCAAAAATACTAAAGTATTGCAATATTTGGAAAATACCTGGCTTCCTTTAAAGGAGTATTATGTGGCAGCCTGGACAAACCCCCATTGCCACCTGGGTGTGGGCTCCACCTCCAGAACTGAAGGTGCCCATGCCATGGTTAAATTTTGGCTCCAAAAGTCCACTGGTACTCTCCTGGAGGTAGTTAGGGCTCCCCACATGGCTTTCATAAAACAATTTATTGAAATAATAAACAGAATCTCCAAATAAATGATTCTCCATGTCAAGAATTTTCCTCCACACATCTGTGCTCTCAATGGCACGGTGTCCCGTTATGCCCTTCAGATGGCCTTTGAAACTTTCATAACCAAATTTCCCCCAATGAAAAATGAACCAAAAAATAAAACAAATATCAAGGAGTTCCTTGCAAGAATAAGACCAAAAAGGCATTTGCCAAGTGCCAAAGGCTTGAGATATCAGACTTCCATCCTCAGTGGCATTTGAATTTGCCTGTGAGGGCTTTTTAGCTTCAAATTTGTACTTTTTCTTCTTATTAACTGATTTTCTTTGTCGTATTCTTCTCAGACTGGTTATCAAGGTGATTATCAAAGTGTTTTAAAAGAAAGAAAGAATGAAGCCAAAAGAATATTTGAAAATATTGGGGAAGACCTTTTTCAAATACCAATGGCAGAAATCACCCCAATTCTTCAACATTTTCAAGATGTTTTGACTGGAAAAGCCCCATTTGATCAAATTCACAAAAGTAAAGAGGATGATCAATATTATGAAGACCCACTAGAATGCAAGAATATCCATGGAGGACCTCAAGGAGGCAAGAATAAAAATAAAAGAGAACCCTCAATGATTGAAATCATTGAGAGTCAATCCAAGAGAAGAGGAAGACCCCCATAAAAAGTGACCAGAACAACAGCATCAAGATAGCAGTCAAATGCCCCCTCTCCAATTATGGAAATGGACTCCTCTGAAAATTCTGAAGATTCTGAGGCCTCATTATCAAAATCAATCAGTTCATCAGATTCACTCACCTCAGCAATTGAATTAAATGAATATGAAAAATCAGAATTCACCCTTAGAATGTCAAGAAGATTGTAAATTGGAAGCAAAACCTCACAAAGAAGGTCCCACAAGCCGGCCACCAGTTTGAAGATATATGATTCAATTGACTTGACCTGTGAGCATTGTAAAAGCAATTATTGCACAAGTAATGAATGCTCAAAGCTCTTTGTGAGTTTCTGATTATTTTTAATGTATTTCTCTTCTGTTTATTTTGATATTTATTCAATTTTTTACCTTATTTTATCAGGTACCTTGCTTAGAAGACTTTCCCAAGTTTGTATTGAAATACAGCTTCAAGGCCATCAATGTCCAGGGTGATTGAAACTGTGGCTAAAGAACAGTATCCCACTACCTTTACAAGACTCGAGATCAATGGAATGATGTCAGAGGTGACTTGGCTGAAGAAATTAAAAAAATCAAGACCTTTATGAATCCATGAACACTTCAATTCCCCCAATATCCTCTTATTTGGACAGAATTGAGTGGTATGAAGATGTTGGCCAGGCTCCAAAAAGCAAGTTGATTTCAATGCCTGACATGGGGGATTCAATTGCAACTAAGTATCAAAGACCAGTTTTCTTTTATTCCACAGTCCAATCTTTCTCTTTTTTCCCTTATTTCTGTCCTCCAAATGATAATCCCCCAATTTTCATCTGCTTCTTGGATAGCTGTTCTCATTTTGTTCCATTGGATATCATAATTTTTAAGGTTTATCCAGTCTGCCCCATTACTGTGAATTGGGAATTTGCTTCCCAACCACAAGCCCTGGGGTGGGATGATAAATTTAAGGAAAACAGAATGTTGTATTTGTCCAATCTTCCTCCCCCCCCTCAGAAAAAACCAGGTATTTTTGAGGTTAATTCAGATTGATTGATTATGGTATATACAATTTATTCCAATTATCCCCCTCCGCAGTCCTATTCATTGCTTAAATACCACCTCAGTCTCTTTTTTTCATTAAACATGTGGCACTTTTGTACTTGAAAATAGTCATATTACAAACAATAAAAAAACACTTTTTGCACCTTCACTTGTTGTCCCACCGAAAAAATTCCCGAAAGTTATGGGCTTCTGGTTCTTTCTTGTCCAGATTGAACCCTTCATTTTTTAAGAAAAATGGAGGAGATTCATAAGTGGGAATATTTCAAATTAATTTTTTAAAAATGGTCATATGACAAACATGGGAAAAGAAACACTTTTTGCACCTTCACTTGTCCCACAAAGAAAATTGCCAAAATTATGGGCCTCTAGTTCTTCATTTTCAATATTGCCTCTTTTATTTCAAAGATAAAATTAATTAAGTTCATAAGTGGGAAGAATTTATATGAATTTTTCAAAAAAAATATGCCATTTTGTGAAATTGGCCAAAAAAAAATTGAAACAAATTGAGGATTTTGCCATCCCATGTTGGAAAAAATATGGCAAAAAAAATTTAGAAAAACCTCAAAACTGAGCCTGAGGAATTTCTTTTAAAAAATAAGGTCACTTACATGTTTTGGACATAAATTGGTAAAAACATGTAAGGGCTTTCGTGTGTTTACCAACACCCTAAGATAAACACAGCTATTTGCATTCATATTGAGCACAGAATCAGAACTGTATTTTCTCCACCTCAAGAAAATTCAAAAAAATACCTCAAGGCTAGTCAAGAAATTAAAATGGATTTACTAAGGGAAAAGTTTTTCTTATTAATATTAGCAACACACATCAAATTTGATAGAAATGATGCAACATCTGCATGAAATGATGGAATAATAAATTTAAACCACCAGCAAAATATTTTCAACATTTCATATCAATGTTGAGAACAATACATTCCCAACCTTTGTTAAAATCTAATTGCAGTGCACTAAGAAGAAAATTCTGTATTTTCCCCACTTTCTCCACTTCCAAAAAAAATGTCACCAGCTAAATTCTCTCAAAGACATCATATGACTAGAAGAAATTTAAATTTTATGAAGCTGTATTTTCTCCACTTTCTTGGAAAAAATAAACTCCTACCAGTCAAATTATCTCAATTAAATCACATGATTTTGATAGGGAAAACACCACCAGCCAAATTCTCTCAAAAAAATGTAACAAAGTGGCCAAAAGGAATCACCAGCTAAATTCTCTCAAAGATATAATATGACTAGAAGAAATTTCAATTGTCAGAAGCTGTAATTACTCCACTTTCTTGGCAAAAAAGAAAATATCACCAGCCAAATTATCTCAATGATATCACATGGTTTTGATAAGAAAAATACTACCAGAAAAATTCTCTCAGAAAACACATTGCAATGCCAAAAATACACATCTCACCAGCTAAAAAATCTCAACTATGAATTTTCTAAGTCCCCTATTTTTAGAAGCTCTATGGTGGCCTGAAAGGTATAAATAGAGGTCTTCTCTCCCTCATTTTTCCAAAAAAACAATGGAACAAGCTCCCAATATTGAGCATCACAACCATCCCTGAACTATCAAGATATCTGATGTAGTAGTAGTGTTTTAGTAATAAAAAGCTCAGTAGCTTAGTATTTCTAAAGAATAGTAGTATAACCATAGTTGAAATCTTAGTAGCCTTGCTAAGTAGCTTAGTATTAGTGAAGACTAGTAGTATAACTGTAGCTTAAAGCTCAGTAGCATTTCTCATAAGATTAGTAGTGATAAAAAAAGTGTCAATACTTATCAAAGAATTATTAATAGTATTGAATCTAGTAGTCTTATCATTAGTATCATAATGTAAAGAATTAGTCTTTATTTGATCAAAAAGTATAGCTTTAAATTGGATTTTCAACTGTAGTGTTATTGATAGATCTGATTTAGAGACTACTTATAAGTCTTCTCTATTTTTTGAATCCGAAAATCTAATTCTATTTTGTGATTCTCTGTGGGCTCACTATTTAGTATTATTTAGAGGGGCGGCTAATACAAACTAGCACCAATAGTTATTAGACAATTCTGAAATTCAAAAGAGACTTACCAATAGTTTTCCCCTCAAGGTACTTCCTTATTTAATCCCACGCCAAAAGGAGTTCCCACAGTGTTTCAAGCTTAGAAACACTCAAACCACAAAATCAGAAAACCCTTTCTGTGTACAAATATTAATTTTCAGAAATATTAATTTGAAACAAACACTCATACAGTTAGATTTACCAATACAGCCTGGATTCTCAAGCCTGAAGCTGTATGATCACCCAGATTCACCGCACCTCTTTTACAGACCCTGTAAATCCATACAGGTGCTTTATTATCCAAATAAAGTTACTCAAGATTCTTCTCAAGTAAATTCACTCTTTGGATCAGGGCTTGTTGATTCTCACATATACCAGCCTTTCTTCCTCACTCTAGGGACTTTCCCCCAGTTAATTAATATATTTGATTCATTATTTAATAAATAACTTAGTCTTATTTGATTGGAATATTCTATTGTTAAGTATTAAGTCAGTATTTGAACCTTTATTCCCCCATTCAGTAGAGCTATGGTGGCTGTATCCTTATTAAACCCTCTCTTTCTTTCCAAAAGGTTGAAAAAGTGGACTTTGGCTTGTTTGTGTTTGGCTCATTTCTTTCTTACTCTTTATTATTGTTGCTTCTTTTCTTATTGTTTTATAATAAGCAGTCTTATATATTTCAAACCTATTAAGTGTGTTCTCTAATTCATTCTGAGCCCTCCGCTAGTGATTACCAGTCCCTCTTCCCTTAGAAGAGCCCCTGTGACACCTTTTTCCTCTTATTCTGAAGAATATTAAAATGAGGAGCTTTGGACCTTAAAGGTAATAATGCAAGAACATAATTGTGTCCCACTCTCAAATACTTTGGGTCATTTGAAATAAAGAAAGCTAACTAAATAGGAGCCCTTTAAAGTGGCTCTAATTTATGAGAATTATCTCATAAAACATTTCTGACCCCAATAGTTAAATTTCTTTAGTAAAACACATTAATTATTCTCTTAAATCATGAAGAATAGGCTTTCATCAATTGAAATATGATAAAAATGGGAAAAAATGCCCTCTTTAAAATCAAAAATTCCCTTCAAAGCCTCTCAAAGAAAAAAATACTAGGATTGATGTGAATATTGATATATTCAAGCAGAATTATAGGGAAATCAAGTTCTTGGAAATATTTTTTACAGAAACATTTGCTCAATATCAGTACATATTCCTTGGGAATTGTGGTAATGAGTCCTTATTCCTTTAAATAAAATACAACAATTTCTATTTTAAAGTAGAACTATAATGAAGATATTGAGTTAATATATTTCTTATTAGCCCTTTATACATGTGTTATTGCTAGATTATATACTTCTTTTGTTGATTACTAAAAGAGAAAACAGAACCAAAAAAACCACAAAAAGTATGTTTCCAATCTTTGTATAACCAAGAACTCAATAAAAATAAGATAATTACCACACAAAAAGATGGGTTACTAGAGCCTTTATTCAAAGTAAGCTGAATCTCCTTTCATCCTTACCATTGAGATTTTTATATTTTTTCAAAGAAAAAATTAGCAAGAAATATTTTTTTGCTACTATAAATCAGGTATTTTTTGCTGATTTTATCTGAAATTTTTGAGTTTTACCATATATTGCTTTATGGTGATATATATTATCTTTTTTTTAATTTTTGTCATTTTAGCTTTTTTATGAAAATGGTTTTAATTTAATTCTTTTTTGTGAAATCATATTCTAATTTACACTAGCCAGCTTTGTAAGACCTGCTACTTCAAAGTTCTGTACACCTGTCAATGTTTTTACAGTATGGGACCTGTAATGTATGCTACTTTAAAATTGTCAACAATTTTCAGAAATTTTACAGTAGTGGCCCCTTTCATTAATGTTACTGTAATTTTTTGCTTAATTTCTTTAATTTTTTCCAGTAGCAGAAGCTATACTTCAAAGAGTCCTCTAGTACTCTTTTAAAACAAGTAAGGAATTTGTGAAAAGATGTAAGAAATTCCTTCATCTTGCAAAAAGAGAACTGAAAGTCTTACTAACACACAAGATTGATAGAATTTATTGATGAGACAAATGAGCTGGAAAATAGAATAACAGTAAGAATAATGATGAAAGAAGAAAAAAAATATGTAAATGACCATGTTTTATTTTATGAAAGTAATTTCATTGGAAAAAAATGAAAAATCACTCCTTTTATTTCTGAAGTTACAGAAATTGGACCATATAATAATCCAAGAAAGGATGAAAAATTATGATTCTCAAGTAGAGGCTTTAAGATAAAGTATCTTTATTTTAAATTTTTGAGAAATTATTTGAAGGAAAAATAAGAATTAATATTAATATAAGCAAAAGATAATTGAAAATAAATAAAGAAAGCGGTTTTATTTATTCTTAAAATTGGATTTCACTTTTTTTTGGCCTTCAAAAGAAAAAGAGGAATTCTTAAATTTAAAATATAACTATAGAGTCATTTTTCATAGTAAATGATATTATCAGGAAAATGAAAATATGGATGGCAAGCGCTTTCTGTCACAGGGGCTCTTGAAGATAACATGAGTGTAATAGAACTCAAGAATAAGGGAACTAAATTGGAAGACTCCAAAAGAATCAAAGAAATAAGAAAGAGTATACTTCTTCAATAATAATAATGAAATTAAAAAGATGAGATGCAGAATGAGAAAGAAATCCTGATGGCTAAAGAGAAAACCAAGTAAGTCCTTTATTCACTGTTTCAACCTTCCAGAAAGAATAATGGAACTAATAAAGGATATGACCACCAAATATCCACTGAAAGGCTAGAAAAGAGGTCAAAATGACTGACTTAATTATATCAGTATTCACTATCAAGATGAGAGAAAATAAAGATAGAAATAAATTCTAGTATATTAATTGAATCGGGAAAAAAGCCCCCAGGGTTGAAAGAGAGGCTTGTATATATGACAAGTTGAGGGCTTGACTCCTTCAGGCTGACAGCTGGTCTGTATTAAATCCTTGAGGAAATTTACACTGGGCCAAATTGTGAAGTTAACTGGGTTGAATACTCTTCCCAGGGTCTATGGTTGAAATACAGGCTTGTATGGAACAAGACTGTATTTAATGAATGTTTTTTTCCAAGGTGGATTGATGGATAATTGACAATTTACAACTGGTTTGGAACTTCCTCTTGAATATCCCTTGAAATAAACTGAAAGGGTTCCCTTGGGGGAATACTGCATGATCAAACAGAACCAATACCTGATAATTGAGGTGATTGTTATTGAAGGAAATACTGATATTGAGCCTTGATTAATCTTCCTGAAAATATTGAGCCATAAGTTCTGAAAGGTATTTTTGAAATTGAAGAATGGCCCCTTGATTTGGTCACCGTTGGATTGCTGGTGAAAAAAGATTCATAATGGTGTATAGCACCATTTATGGCACTTTGGTTCTTGAAGGGAAAAGGTGGCCAAAATACTTCTGGATAATGGCCTTGAAAAACATTGGAACAGGTGGTTTTGAGGTATTCATACGATTTCTGAGGTTCTGGTCAAAACAAGCCTGTAAAGGCTTAAAGCTGTATTTGTGAAAAGTGTGTAAATATTGAATTTAAGACCCAAATGGCCTGATATTTCTATTTGGTAATATTTCCTATATTTAATGGGAAAATGGCATAATATGGCCAAATGAGCCAAACTTTATTTGAAGCTCAACAAGTATAATACAGACTTTTGGGCTGTATTTACCCTTTTTACTGTAAAATGCCCAAATGTGACGAAGGGAAGAAAATGGCCAAGAAGGGTCTTATTATTGTGAAGGGGCCAGGTTGGCCATCAAAGGCCAAAAAAAGTGAAAGTGGTAAATTTGGCCAAATTTCTATAAATTATATATGGAATTGATATGCCATAAAATATTCCAAAAGGGTAATCATCCATGGTTGTGACAGTACTACCAACTTGAATGATGAGCTACTGAGCATCAAGCCAAGGTGGAGTCTGTTGAGGCTAATTGGAAAGAATTTTAGACAGCTATTCAAATAGGAGTATTTGAAGAGACAAAATTGAAAATGTTATTAAGGTTGGTATATGATGTGGGGATTGCTTGGTCTTTGTTTGACATTGGCTTTTGTAATTGATAAAATTTTTGAATGAGTGATAATTATAAATGAGCTTAATTTGAGAAAATGAAAGACAATTTCAAAAAATAAAGAATGTAAATAAAATAGAAGAAATAAAGAAATAAAGAAAAATGATTTTTGAGGAGGTTCCAATCTTGATCGCAGATTTTGATAATTGATTGGAATTGGCCAAATACCTGGAAAAGAAGATTTATTCCAGGTTCTCACATAGTGGTCAAGGTGATGATTTGACATATTGTAGAGGCCCAGGGACGTGCAAACCAGGAGAGGAAATTAATTTTGGTAATTACCACTCCTGCCAGTGCCATAAATAAGAGAATAACTTGCTTCAGGAATGACTTGGAATTATAACAGACTTAGAAGTTGAATTGAAAATTAATGGTCCATTTTCCCAAATGAAAATGGCCATAAGGATTGGAATTGATGTCAAAATCTTTTCCAAAAATCTGTATCCAAAATTTGACAAGTGCTCACAGAGTGGCCATTGTGATTCTTAAAACCAAAATGGTAGAATACCTCTAAAGGTGCATGACAGGAGTAAGAAATTACTTTAATAAAATTTGCTCCCCACCAAGAGCCATAGAAAAAGATCTGGAAGAATCTTTTACTGGCTTGTCAGGATAAAATTGATGGAAATCTTTAAAGATTTCAGGGAAATTATTGAGGCTTTCAGATATTTCCCAAGTGGATCTTTCTGGGTCTTGACTGGAGCCTTTTCATTCCACCAGATACAATAATTTCCTTCTCTTTATTTTGGAATCCAGTATTTGAGAAACTTCCCATGCATCTTCCTCCCCAATGGTAATTGGAGGAGGAGGTAATTGATTCCTATTTGGGATAAAATATGTCTTTACTGGTTCTAAGAGGGGAATATGGAAGACTGGATGGATGGACTTCCATTGAGATGAGAGCTTGAGGTTCTAGGCACAAGTTCTGACTTTATTCAAGATTGAAAAAGGACCCAGCCATCTATGTCATAGTTTTTTGGTGGGTCTAGTTGCTTTGAGGTTCTTAGAGGAAAGCCATACCATGTCACCAAGATTGAAATAAGGTGTACCTTCTTTACTTTTATCTGCATACCTCCTGAACCTGTTTATGGAAACTTCCAGTTATATCTTGAATTCTTGCTGTACTGCTTGGATTTTTGAAGGTAACTTTCCAGAAGGGGTATCTTGAGGAATATGAGCTGAGTAAAGTTCTGAATATCCTCCATAAAAAGTGAAAAACAGTGATTGTTTTGTTGAAGAGTGGTCATAGTTATTCTAGGAAAATTCAGCCAGAGGGAGCCAGGTGTGTAAATCATTCTGATGATAACTGACATAAATAAAATTTTCCTTTTCTAGTATCTGATTTACCCTGTCTGTTTTTCCATCAGTTTCAGGGTGATAAGTAGTTGAAAGATCTCCTGAAATCTTGAGCTTCTGACAAAGATTGGTCCAGAAGGAAGAAACAAAAAGTGAACCTCTATCACTGAAAATTCTTGAAGGAAGTCCATTCTTTGAGAAAATATTCTTGATGAATGAATGGGCCAAATCCAGTGAATTGATTGAAGACGATTTTGGAATAAATATTTCCCTATTTTATAATCTGTCCACCATGACTAGAATTGAGTCAAAAGAACTGGACAGTGGCAATTTAGATACAAATCCAATGACCATTTGGAATTGGAAGAGGCTAGAGTAATTCAAACTTCTTGTGAGTAATGTTCTTGTTTCCTGAGCACTGTTAAACGGATTAAACATGATAATTGATAAATCAAGTCATACCAGACCAGTGGAAATTTTGCTTGACATGTTTGAGAGTCCTCTCTTGGCCAGTATGGCCAGCTAGAGGAGAGTAATGGAAATTTTGAAGTATGCTGAGCTGAATTGTGGGGTCCTTTGGAACCACCACCAAATATTTGAAGAGAAGAAGTCTTATTTTATTTTAGGATTATGCCATAACAGAGGAGGGTACAATAAATATTGAAAATAATATGGGTATTTCCCAATATAAACTTTTTTACAATCTGGAAGAGCCTGAAGTGAGTCTGTTTTTAAAAAACCAATATATTTGAATTATATCAGATGTATTTTTTTTACAGAGACAGAATAATATGTAAAGTTCATCCCAAAAGTGAAAATACAGTTCTAGCTTTATTATTAATAACACCAGTAGCTTACATAATAAGTCATATGATATTTTGTCTCCAAGTTATTAAAAAATAATGATAAATAGAAAAACATTTTGGTGTTTGATGTATTTATTCTGAATTTCCTGCAGACTAATTAATGTTTTGTTAGGGAAAGAGGCTCATGATGAGTCTCAGCTAGAATGGGATAAACATAAGTGGAATTAAGAAATAAGTTCTCAGATTATAAAAACTAAAAAAAAAATATTGAAGGAGATAGAAATTTTATTTGAACATTCAAAAATGAAATTGAAACATTAACTCAAAAAAAGAGGTAGAGATTAATGAGAAAAAATGGAATTGAAAACAGAAAAATTTAATTCCTCATATACAATTACATATTTGGAGAGGATTGTGATTTTTATTGATAAAAGTAATTGATTTAAGTGAGTTTTATTAACTATTTTGTCTGCAATATGAGCAGTGACATTTGTTGAAAGAATTTCTTAATCCATACAGACCCATTGGGCATTTTCCGGGTAAATTGATGATTATATATTACATTTCTCAGAAGTGTAATTAAAAACATGAAGTGGATTCTCGCATGAGACCAGAGTTTGCATTAATAGTTGTGAATATGATAAAATATGTAAATCTTCAATTTTGAAGAAAGTCTTGATTTAATTTGGCATGGTTTTTATGTAAAGTTTTTTTTAATTAGTGGAATTTAAAATAGCCACTGTTAAAATTATTTTTAGGGTCAGTTGGGCTTTTCATAAAAATGGATGGCTTTCCAAAAAGCTTCAGATTTAACCCTATCAAGATATAAAAATTCTATCTATTCAAAATTTATAGTATTTTATTAAGTCCCCCTTTTTAATATAACTTCTTCAGAAAGTAACAACATAAGTAAATTAATAAATTCAAAGTGATTTTCTTTTTTAAATTTATAGATTAATGTCAAATTTAATTAATAAAAATTCAAATTTTTTCAATTTCTGAATTGATATTGTTTTTAGTATTATTTTTTTACTAAAATTCAATTTAAAATACATAAAACATGAATTCACAAATTTACTTGAAAAAATTAAATGTTAATAAATTAAATTTTCAAATTGAGATTGTTTTAGAATTTTCACAGGCACTGCAGTTTTCAGCCCATGAAATTACCCTTATCATAAAGCTCTAACTATTTTATTTTATAAAGAATTATGAATTTAATTTAATTTTGGATAATTTGTACCAAAATCTTGGATCTCCAAATGTAAGTCATTATTATTTTTACTTTTTTATAAAATTGACACCACCACCACCTACCATCATTTCCCAATCACCAACCACCTTCATGCTCCTCTAAATCAATCCAAAAACGATTTGGATGCGCATAATTCTCATAACCACAACCTGCACCCTCCTCTCTCACCAAGGCCCCCCAATTTGTTATTCACGTTTATCAAATCTATCATTAGGTTTTATTATACAAAAAATCAAAATTAATTATGTAAAAGCAACTAAAACATTGAATTTTTCACATTTGAATGTTTTTTGTCCATCATCTAGGGGTGGAATTTGGTTTTGGGGGCTTTATCTCTTCTTAATTGTTCTTAATCCAAGCAATAAAAAACCCACCATAACCTACCATAATTCACTTCCCTTCCTAATCAATCATCTCCTCATTTTACTGTTGAGACTCAACTTCACAATCATGTTGATACTGCAGATGAGAATTAACCCAATCTTCCTGGAAAAAAGACCAGACAACAAAGAAGAATGTTTGGTTATATGAACCAAACAGAATCTCATTTTGGAATTTACCATCCCAGTTTCTCCATTCTGGCACCAGACAAAAAGAAAAACAAAAATTTTGACCTGGTTAAAACTCCCACCATGTCCTTATATACTTACCAATAAACAGGTAAATCCTTATTTTCCTATTGTTATGTATCAAATTTATCCATTCAAAAGTCAAACACCAGTATTTAATCAAATTCAAGGATTAATTGTTACTTTGAACAAACTGGCTATCAATTTGCAAAACCTTATGAAAAACACTTATATGCTGTCTGGTATTATGAAAGGAATGGGATTTAATCAGGGGTTAGATTCTGGAAAATTTGTTAGGGTTCATTCAAGAAAGGCTTATTTAAGTCAAAAAATTATTATTATAATCTGAAATTGTTCAAAATGTGAGGATTTGATAAATTCATGAACTCCCGAATCATCAAAATTTGTAATAATGGACTTAACGATAATCAATATTTAATTAATGCAGCAAATTGTAATGGAAATCAAATAAATCAACAATATTTAAAACTTATTAAAATGTAATAAGAAATCTCAATGGGATTCACAAAAAGCCACATACTGATAATAATGACCTCAATGCATGGACATAGGGTATATTTTCTTTTATAAATAAAGATTATTTCCAACCAATTCCAACAGCTTTTCAACTATCTGAGAATGGGTTATCATTTCCCAAACATAAATTTGACTTCAACATTTCCAAAAAAATAAGGGTCCTTGAAATACTCTGGGAAAATTCATAGCTACTCCATTGTACCAAGAAAGTCACCAAAAGAATTAATTGAAGACCAGTAAGTTACTTAATTTATATTCTATTTTCAAATCAACAAGAAATTCTTTCATTACAAAAAAAACTTTCAGAAAATGACATTCAAAAATAAAATCGAAGTTAAATGGGAAGATTTTCCAAAATGAACAATGTTGTGAGAGATTATTCAAAAAGAAAAATTTGGAAATATTCTATATTTTTAGTGACCTGATGTATCATATATTATAAATCAATCAACATTTCTGATCAAATCATAAATTATCATATCTAAAAATTTGATATCCTCCAACCAATTAATTGAATATTTTAAGCTCAAAGAAAATAAAGTTAATTTCAAAACAATAATAATAGATTGAAACTTTTCTACCCATATTATTATTTATTGTATGTTTTCAAAAACCTATTTCCAAATTTCTTATCAAAATTCTGACTCATCAGTGCTTTCAAATTGGAATATCATATATTATTGAGCCAATCTAAAGCTTAGGGCTTGAATCTTTTATGAATATTCAAATGGCCATTTACATCATCAGCTTTTATGATATTTTGCAGTTGTGGGGGATCATTATCCTCATATAAATCACTCCATTTGTCTCCTGCTAATCCTAACATATCATATTTAATAACACAAGTCACCACCCACTTTACAAAATATTTAACCTCTTGAGAATTAGAAATTTAATTTCTCAACTCACACAAAGATGACCACCTCCCTTTCAAAACACCAATGGAATGTTCAATTTTCATTCTTGATATTTCCAAAAATAGATTAAACTTCTGATTTTCTTCCAAGTGGGATGTTGCAAAAAATTGGGCCAAGAAATATATTCCTTTTCATACTTGATTAAAATTCCAGAACTTAAATGCAGTATTTAAGGTAAAGAAATCAGGATTTTAAAAGCAATATTTCATAGGTTTGACAGCCCCTAATAATCTTTTAGAAAATTTGAAGGATCATTAATCTCATCAAAGTGACGTTTACTGTAAGTTTTATTTCTTTTGTCTTTTTCATAGAATTTTCTATCTTTTTTTGGTTATCAAATAACTTTAATTTTTTTTAAGTTTTCAATTTACTTAGAGGAAAAATCTATAGATTCAATTAAATTTAAATTTAAATTTTTATTTTATTTTATTGGAAAAAAAATCATCCAATTTTTTGGTTTTTTTGTAAATTATAAGTTAAAAAATATTTAAATTTTATTAAGGCCTGATTTATTTTTGGGTTTTGAAATAAATTTTGAATTTATTTGAAAATTAATTTCCAAAATTTTATAATTATTTTTAATCAATTTTCTTTAAAAATCATCTCAAAGTTGATTTGAATTTTTTCAAGCTTCATTTTATTTCATTTGGTTTGGGAAACTAATCTATCAATCATCACTAAATTCAAAATCATTGTCAACCTTACCCCTGATTCTCAATTATTGTCATAAACATGCCTTCATTTCCTCCTTGGTGGAAATCCGGAGGAACACAAAGATGTTGAATTGGTTGAAGTGAGCCCCAATATCACAAATGAGAATATTGCGCAATCAATGGGTGGACCAAACTTTGTTCAAAGTAATTTCAAAGCTTCACCAAGTAACTCACTGACTCAAAGATCCAAAAGACATACCAATGAAGAAGCACAAATGCATTAAAATAAATTAGAGTATAAATGCATCTTTAAGAGGCAACAATGGGAAAGCAATAAAGTTAACCCTGAAGCACAAAGACCAAAGCAAGTTTAACAACAGCTGGCCCATGAAAATAATGAACATAATCAAAAAGGCCATTTCTTTGGAGTTAAGACAGTACTCAGCAATTATTGGAGATGATGAAATAATTACATATTGATTTTGTCAACATTTATGAAACCACATCAGGATTTATTCCTTGGACTAACATTTTCAAGACAAATGAAAATCACAGGAACAAGTTCCCAAACTTAAAAGAGCTTTCTTTCAAGACACTTGAGAGACAATACAAGGCGTTGAGGGAAATATACAAGTTATTTGTTTTATTTAACTATTATTAAATCTAGGCTAATACTTCATAAATGTTAGAACGTTAAGGATTCTTGTGATTAAACTGGAGGTGAGGTTTTATACATGCAACTCCTGAAAAATCACACAACTATGAATGTGAGTCATATTGGCATATCAAAATAGGTCTTTACTAAAGCTCTAGACAACACAGGTTTTTGAGTTACTTAAGGAGATAAACCACAATAATTGTGGTACAAATGAAGTGGGGTTTGAATTGAGTGTTTTTCCACAAACTTCACATAACAATTATGGGGAAATAAATTGCAACAGCATTGGGATACCCATAGAACCATCATGTGAGCAGGAACGTCATTTTGGGAGTGAAAATGGTGATTTGGGACCCAGGGATTGTGTGAGTCTTAGAGGTATTTTTATATACCCAAATGACCACAAAGAATAAAGAATGATATAATTATAAAAAAAGAAAATTTATTTATATTATAAAAATTAAAAATTAAAATATAAATATAGAATAAAGAACTCAATTATAATTTAAAAATAAAATTACAATGAAATTTAAGATTGTAAAAACACAAAACACCTTTTTACTTGAAAAAATTAAGTAAAAAGCAACTTTAAACAAAAATATTTTTGGAGAAAATTTAAATGTAATTATTATAAATTTTTAGCCAATAAATGAAAATATGAAAATTATTTCACCATTGGATTCCTCATAAAAAATAAGGCGGGGTCACCTCTGGGTAAAATTTCTGTAACTCAACTCTAAATAAGCTTAAATTAAGCTTTTAGTATTTTCTGTATGAAAATTGAAAATCCTCAAAACCTTAATTTAATTAACACCACATGGGGTGTTAACCATGAATTTTTGTGTTAAAATTGAGGTGTGGTGTTTAATTTAGAAGCTATGAGGAATTGAAGTATTTTCAATTGAAATTTCAAAGTGTGTGCATGTAATACAGAAGTGAACTTTGATTTACATATGAGATATCAATTATTACAGTCGTGTAAGGTAAAAATTCAATTTAATTACATACTTGAAATACAAGTTTAATACCTGATGAGGGATTAATGAAAAAATAAATTGGGAAGATTAATTATGGGGGGAAAGGAATCTTGGCTCTAAGGCAGCCAGAAATCCCCAAATTCCTTTCTGACAGGTGTGGGTTGTCAAATTTCATGCAAAAGTTCATCACTTTTGGCCTAAACTTGGGTCACAGGGTCTGTGGCTCAATTTATGATGAGGTTTTGATACTAACCAGGGCAGTTTTAACTGTTTCCAAGAGGTTAAAACTACCCTTAAGCTAAAAAAAAATTAGTAAAGACAGTTCTAACTGGTTTTGATGTCTCTTAAACACATTATGAAGTGTTTTGAAGGCTTGAAACAAGGTATTACTATAGAAATGGCTGATTCAATGGTCTCAATTGGCTAAAACCAGGGTTCAATCAGTCCATAATTGGCTTTTCTGTTGTAATAGTGTTTTATGAGACTTACAAGAGTAAATTTTACTTTTTTAGTAAAGAAATTGGTGGCTATAAAATAATTTCTTCTCTTCCCCACTTTTCTCTTCATGTTAGTATCTTTTCCTTTTATAATTAGCTTAAAGACTGTTAAACCTATTAAGAAAAGATTAAAAACACCTTTTTTATATCATT
Organism: Austropuccinia psidii; assembly: GCA_023105745.1. Taxonomy (NCBI): domain Eukaryota; kingdom Fungi; phylum Basidiomycota; class Pucciniomycetes; order Pucciniales; family Sphaerophragmiaceae; genus Austropuccinia; species Austropuccinia psidii. Next base: position 20,649,286 of record JALGQZ010000005.1, read on the forward strand.
TTCAAGCTTTTAACCTCATTAAAAGATAATAATAATCACTTTTTGAAACTCTTATAATCATTTTTACCCTTGAACCAGCCCATAAGTGGATTAAAGCATCTTTCATTACTGATAAATTTGTCACTTTGTTTCCAAATTCACTCTGGTCACTTTTAGGAATTTTTTCTCTTAAAAAATATTTTTAAACACTTTCCTCTTAGTTTAATTTCCTGCAGCTCTTTGCTCAATTAACTTCAATTGAAATTGCTCTTGAAGAAATTTCTTTTGTAGCCTGAAATATCTCTTTTAGAGTATTTTTGGAATAAATTTGTACTGTTGGTAAAACAATAAATCTTTATAAAAAGATTTTTTATGCTTATAAAATCAAAAACAATAAATTTGGTGTGATTTCTCTTAAACATTTTAAATCTTAATGATATTTTACCCTATACAAATTTTGAGGACAGGAAAAGTACTTGATTTTTGATCAAATTTTCATATCCACAGCTTACATTTGGGGTGCCAGCCATGATATTTCACCTGTGAAATAACTTTTTTACTTTTTGATATTTTCTTTTATATTGAAAAATTCAAAAAATCTGTAGCAAATACTTATAATTCAAAAAATTCATAAAAAATAAAGCTTTTTCATATTATGAGTGAGGCTTTATTCTTTAATTTCTCTTTTGAGAAACCTTTTTTTGCTTAATTAATTGCTTCTTTCATTCATTTTAGTGCCTAAAAATTTGGGAAGACAATAAAATATTGAAATTGAATCAACAGCAACTAGCATTATCCCTTCAAGTACTGTTAACTCTGATCATAATAGCACTGTTATTATAACTCAGAAAAATCAAAAAGAACCAATTTTTTCAGAATTAATCAATTCAGACATAAGTAATACTCTCCAAAAAGCTAAGGATTTGGCCAATAGTAGGTTTTTTGACGTAAAATTACCATTTTAAGCTTTTTTAACCATAATTATACCTTCAGAAAGATCAGGAGCAAGCTATAACCCCTAAAGAAGCTCCCAAAAAGGTTGTAGACGTGACTAAGGCAAAAGTGAATTAATTACAGAAGTAAAAGGGTCAGTAAATAAAACCCAAACTGACAAATTATGCCATTCTGAGGCTGATAATACTTCTTTACCTTCAAACAGAGCTGAAACTACAACAAGAAGCCTCTGTGGACATATACAAAGCCAGCCAGAAGGCTTACAGAAATGTCTTTGAGAAAAAAGAGTACCCAATCTTTGCAGATCTGTGGAAAAACTGCATTAATTACTACCTGACTGTGAGAAAGTTTCTGGTCCATAAAAACAATTTCAAGTTACTCAATGGATGGAATCCATTGATGGAAAAGAAAAACATTATGCTTTCAACAGACAGATGGAGGAAAAACAACCCTCCACCACCCAAGCAAGTGCCAAAAACAGACCCAATAGCCAGCAGCAGGAATTCCAATGTGAAAAATCAGGCACTAGCTCAGAACAAGGGCAAAGGCAAGGCACCAGCCACAAAAACATACAGCCAGGGCTACAGAATCCCAACCATTTATCAAGATTTCATGAAGAATGTATTTCAGATGGTCAGAACAATGATTGGATTACAGAAAAAGGAGGAAGCCATATTAAGATATCAGAAATTATTTCTGACATTCTGGATGGCATTGAAAATTTTGACATAGGTATAAATGAGGTAAAAAGTCATATTTCTGATAAAAATTCATCAATTTGTAACAATCTTAAAACAACTAATCTAACTCTGAGACAAATTAATGAAGCACTTATGTGTTTTGAAAAAGGTTTAAGAGCAAAACTGTGAGCCTTGAGGTATATTTTACATACCCAAATAGGCCACAATTATCTTAAAGACAAATTCTGAACTATGCATAACCCATAAATCATGCATATATTCAAAATTCATCATTTTTGATTTCAGAAAAGATGAATAACTTTTTATTGAGTAAGTAAATCCATGGATTCAAGGCCAGATTTGGATTCTACACAAAAAATTCACCTAGGGTTGCTCCATATAGTGAATAAGCTAAAATTAACTCTTTGAGGTGGTAATATGGAAAATACTTCAATACCACATCATCAATACCACATAAAAGATCCATAAAAAATTTTGTTTTTCTCCATTTCACACCAAAATAATGGGAATGTGAGGAATCCCATGTTACATATACACTACAAATAGTGTTATTCATGTTTTGGGCACTTAATATTATGGTATTCTTACATGAATGTTTGGTACACCCATAGTGGATATCTTACTTTAAGCTTAAATTTCTATTTTGATGTGAAAAATAGGCAAGGGGGACAAAAGACATCAAAGAGAGCCAGGGTACCCAACTTCTGAGGCCACTGAGACGTGGAAAGCTCCAAAGCTTGGATCCATGGCTGATCTTGGCCTAATTGGTAAACCAAAACCTTTTGGGAACTTTTTCACCATGTTACAACTACAGCAAATCATAAGAAAATAGCAAATAACCTGCTATTTTGACGTGCCAAGGAGGTAAAAAGTTACTTAGACTCCTGTAACCATGTCAATTCTTAATTACTTTCAATTTATAAACCTCAAAAGATTAATTGAAACCCTTTTTGGACTGGTATCCATTGTGTTACCTCATAGAAACCAATTAAACACTGATATTTGCAATTCTACGTAGAAATGAGGTAAAAACTTCAAAAATTCGTTAAAAATACAATTCTTGATTAATCTTTCTAAAACTTTCAGGAACAATTGAGAACTGTATAATTCATATAAAAACCAAAAATAATTATACTTTTATATGTAAAATTAAAAGTTTTATGTACAGTCCATTTTTGAGGATTCCACGTGAAACATAGAATCTTTAAAAATTTACAGAAAATACATTCTGTGATTAAATTTCCAATAACCTTGATAGCTTTGAGAAATAAATTATTTTTTTGGAATAAAAGGATATTTAAAGATGTTACTCCTTCAAATCTTAACCATAAATGTGTTGGTAGTCACGTAGAAACCTCAATTAAGTAATTATGACAATCTTAAGTGACAACAGATGATGCAATCAATAATCCAGAAAGGTTTATTGTTTTCTCACTCACTGGTTTTTCAGTTTTCTCCATAGCACGCCTCTGTGAGCTGGCTTATACTTAAAAGAGGCCTCCTCTTGCTGTTTTTTCCACATCATCATCACATTACATTATACCTTTATTACCAACAAGTAAGTATTAGTTAAAACTTTTCTTAAGTGTTTTAATTCTTTCTTAATAAATCAGAAGGACGTGAAATCATAGAAATCAACTATATATTGTTTTAATCATGTTATAAATCAATTTTGATCCATTTAAATCCACAATTCTACGTCAAATCTCTCTACTTTTATCTTTGATAAGTTCTTTGGAGTATTAGTGAGTTATTTATCTTTAACTCTTAAAGTTTTTTCTCTAAAATTAGTTTTATTCAAGAATTATCTTATAGTTATTCTTGTAAAAGATAATGATATATTAAAATAATTTTATTATTTTAATAAAAGAAGCTTTTATTATTAAATTCTTCTTGTAGATAATTGCTACTTACTGTTATAATCACTAGTAGTGTATAACATGTAAAATAAATAATTATTTAATTATTTAATTGTGGTTATAATAATTTTTATTATTATATTTCATGAGAACAGTCATAGTACTGTTGATTAATAGTAATATTGTCAACAGTTTCATAGACACATCTTACAAAAACTTCCAATAATGACAATTCATTTTGTAATAATATAAATGAACCATCTGCCATTATAAAAGAATGGACAGATAAATATTCTAAATTCAATATTGATGACATAATTGAAACAAGAATAAAACCAGCCATAAATACTATCAAAGCAGATAATAAGAAGGTCCTTGATGATATTTCAAATTTATTTACTGAAGTAAAGACATATACTATTGCCTTGAAAAAGTGTTTTTATACCTCACAAGAGGAAGTATCAAAATTAGCAATGAAATTTAATCAAGTCATTTCTGATAATACTAGACAGAAAGTGTAAGGTTTGTCTATTAAACTCTTGATAATAGTAGCAAATATCAAGAGCACTATGACTTTCCTCAGTAGAAAATGCAATATAATTAAATATTATCACCAAAAATTTAAAATAATTATTGAATATTATATCAAAAAAAATTTAATTATTATTAAATAATTTGATAATAATGAAAAATTCTCAATAATTATAATAAAATATAATTATTCTATTATTGTTATAGTCACTGATAATTTTAAAAATATGAAGCGTAAACATCTTAATGAGACAATTACACATGGAAAATAGTAATATTTAGGCATTTATAAATAATATAAATATTATTTATGAAAGAAATCATCACACACACTGTGCAGAGAAAATTCTTATAGAAAATTATATATAAAAAAACTAATAATAGATAAAAAAACATAGAACTTTAGAGAAAACTTACTTATAATATTTATTTGATACAACAAGTCAAAAAAAACAGGTATTATATTAAATAATGATTATAAGCTAAAAACATGCCAAAAATCAATATTTTAAAAGATAAAACAGCTTTCTTAAGATAAAATATATGTTTCAAGAGTTTTTATGATAATTTGTAGATTTTGAAAGATATTTAAGACAATAATTTCATATAATAAAATATATTATTGGTGATTACAATTATAATCTGAATTATATGATTTCAATTCTTTAAATTATAATTAATAAATAATTAAGTACTTCAAAAATTACTTTAATAATAAGATTTTATAATTAATAAAATATTACTTGCTTAAAATTTCTAATTGATTGGAACAATGATTGTGATGGACAAAAACAGTGATGTGTAGGATTTTTTTATTCCTGCAGAGCAGCTCTCATGATTAATAATGGATATAGAGGGCGTTCTCATGTGAAAACTGAAAAACCATACTTAAAAATAAGGTTCTTAAGCTAAGGTAGCTTATTTTTAATTCCAATTTAAAGTCTCCAGTGTTGCTCTTCACTCCAAGTAACTTTACTCCTCATTTAAGTTAATTATTCTAAGTTTTAATATGAAATAAGCTTATTTATATTAAATTTTATCACATGAAGAATTTGAAAATAAATTTTCAAGCAAAAATATCTTAAACTGAATTTTTAATTAATTTTCAAAGAAATCTTAATTTTCTCTGGAATAATTAAAATAGTTAGATTAAAGGCTAATTACCAATTACAACTGTTTAAATAAGATACTTGAAGTTTAATATATACACAGATAACATTGATTTGTAAGCTGTGTGAAAACCTCAAGTAAACCAATTGAGAACTGGATTTTCAATGAATTTTTGAAGTTATTGCTATTTTTCCATGTAAAATAGCAATACACACAAAACTTCAACTTTTAATAAGGATTTGATACTTGTAAATTTGAAGATTTAGGCTTAATTAAGCTTTGGCAGTTCTTAAAACCTTTTTTTCAAGCTTGCGTATTGGGATTTACCCTTTGGAAGCTTGAAATTCCTGTCTAATTTGGGATAAAACCAGTTCAAACTTTAAGGTTGGATCAAAGTCTAATCTTAAAGCTTAATTAAGGTTAAAAATACTCCAATGCAGGTGGGAAACCTTAATTGAATCCTTGAAGATCCCAAAATCTGGGTACCACAGCTCTGTTTGGTCTTTTTCCTTTCTCCCACCTTTCTGTGTGACTTTTGCCCTTTTATTTATTCAAAGCCATATTACAGCTTTAAACCCTTCTAAATTGAGCTCATGCAGGATTTACATTCTGAATGGCAAATTCTTAGCCAATTCAGTAAATATACACAACACCTTATATTTAACTAAATTTTTGGTAAGTTTGCATAAACCTTATGCAACTGGGGGTACTGTGTAATGAACACAAATATCTTTGGAATTGGTTTCAAATGAATTTTTAACACAAAAAATGGATTAAATTTAAGTACAATTTTACTTCAAAATTGGTTCATAATAAGCTCAAAACATAAGTAAAACAGAATCATAAACAGGGCATGAATTTCCTTTTTTTTCAGAAAAAAAGCAAAAGAACTCAATTAACTTCTAATTTCAACTTAAACTTTGTGAGGTTTCTTTAGAAAATGATTTCAATTTTACTTTAAATGACATATATAGATATATATTTATGAAATCTCATATGAAATGGTTTTTTCAAGATAAATTGAATTTTGAAAATCAAAGCAAATAATTTTCCTTTTGAAAAGAAGCATATATACACATATATTATCAAATTTGAATTTTTAGCAAAACTATTATTAATAATAATAATGTTGAAACAATATCATTCAAGAGGTTCAAATTTTTCAATTTCTGAGAGATGTTTTTAGAAATTAAGTATAGGGTAGGTCTTAATTTTCAGGAACAAAGGTCTTTAAAATTGAATCAATTTTTTTTTGAAAGACAGCCTTATACATGTACAGTTGAAGCAAAGATATCACATGGGAATTCACTTTCAAACATATTGCTCATTTGTAATAAATATTTTCTAATAATAATTTGGCAATTCACTTTTGCACAAAATCATACCATTACATCAATGAAAACTCAGTCTTGGTGCTTGTCTTGAAATTCGCATACATAGGAGCACATTATTGCTTTTGGTTGTATTGACAGAAAAACATCCATTGGCATTTAAATTATTAATTTTACTTGTAATAATTCAGAACATTTGTTTTTTGTTTACACCAAGAAAATGGTCGATTTTCTTTTTAATAAATTAATTTTCTTTTGAACAAAGCATATGTTTGGTTTGATTTTGAATATAGTGAATTAATAATTCACCTGTAAGTAAAGAATAATGTAAGAGTCAGTTCTTTTTTGGTATTCTTTAATAAGCTGGAATCGAACATTCTGTTAAAAAATGTAAAGGGGTCATTCAGTTGGTATAAATACTTTTCAGAGGATATATACACGTTATATGATTATAATTTTTTAATTTACAATTGTAATTTTGGGGGCTTTACATTGCTCGGAAATTCTAGCTAAAATATCCTGTAATGACCTTACGAGAAGGTGTAGATATTGATGAGGAATTGGTGATAGCTCCAGCGAAGACTGGAATGAGTTGATTTTAGGGTGGCTAATACAGAATAGCGCATAGAACCTACTATATTGAGTTGAAGATGGAGCTTTTTCAGCTTCAATTGATAGTATTCATAGCCGAAATGATTTAGTGACTTACTTGAGCCACAATATATAAGCAACACGGTAGTTTTGACTTAAACCACCTATCAACATCAAGAGGGATGATGACTTGAAAATTGTATAGGATGGGGTTTAAGACCATCATTTTTTGATAGATGATGTGCAATTTTTGACTGAAATGGTTTATTTTTGATGAACGAGGAGAGTTTTAAGGAATTGAAAATTTGTATTATATTTCTTCAATCAAGAATGAATTCTACTGATTGACCGCCATTATCCAATCGTTTTTTCATGAATTTTTGGAAACAATTTTTTATAGCTTTTGGCGTAACTTTCATTAAACTTGAGAAGCAAAACTCTGCGTGATGATCAGATAGACTTTTGATTAAGATTAATCTATCCAATTTTTTCCATTGAAATTTCCAATTAATTTTGCAGATTGGATTTCTTTGAAAATCAGTATCCTCCCCAAGATAAATCTCACCACCAAGCCAAGACTGATTAAAGCTCAAGTTGATAGACTTTAAATGAGGCGTGGCGTTAGCTAACTGATATAGAGCTTTAGGGTAATAGAGATCACCACTTAAGGATTGATCAGCAAGACTGAGATATGAGAGTGGTAAGTCTGATAAGAGCTTAAAGAGTAAATTAGAGATGGTGATTAATTTTGTATTATTTAAAATAAGGGTTGTAAGGTGAGGGAAGCGAACTTTTTCAAGTGGGTTGATCGATGAGGGTAGGAAAAGAGATTTAGATAATTGATTCAAGTCAATATTTGAGAATGATACATCTATTGACTTGAGAAGAGTAGGATCAAAATTGGATTCCTGGTCTGAAGCATTGTCAGATTGATCTGAATGCTCCGCATTGGGTAGCAAGGCTTCGAGACTAGAATTATCTAACGCATACCATTCTGCTGCGAGCTGTAGTAATCTAGACTTTTGATCATTCCTAAGTTGATGAATGGAGTCTAGATTGGATCTCTGACCGCTCTGGCTGAGATCCCGAGCCAAGAGACGAAGACAAGTATCATTAAGTGATAATAAATTGTCAGCTGAATGATTGATTTGAGAAGAAGACTGGATATCAGCCAGCAGAAGATTGGATGATTGAACCTGACGACGATTAATCAGTGTAGTCATCTTAGAAAAGTGGTTAATGATCAAGTAAATTTTAGGAATTTTATACGATTTTTGATGAAGATGGATTAATTTTAGTAATTTGGAATTTGGAACTTGGAATTTGGAATTAGGAATCGAGAAGAAAACAATTTTGGAATTTAGAATGGGGGAACAATCAAGAAGAAGGAAAATGAAGATTTGGGTTAGGTTAATTTTTTAAAATTAACCTAATTAATTAAAGTTAAAGTTAAAAACTATGAAAATACTCTAAAATTACGCTAATTGTAAATTACTAGTGGGGTTCAAAGTCTGACACTTTCATTGCGCATGGCCCTGGGCTACATGAGAAATTTTAAGGCCCGGTGTATAATCGGGTTTCCAAATAAATTTTGAATTTTGTTAGTAGTAAGGCAAGACCACAAGTTGACACAAAATCAACTTTGATAGATAATGCATATTCACTATAAAATTCTGTTGTAGCTACAATATTTAAAGCCTGTAAAGTTGCACGAGTTCAGTCTCCTCATCCATATTAGAATCCTGAACTTGTGCAATAGTGTGATTAATAAAGGTCTTGTTTTCCTGACCTCTTACAGGTTAAAAGCCCTGTCTTACCGACTTGTGAACATGTTTGTGAATGGTCAATATGCGATTGACACGTGCAAACCTAGAACCTTACTGTGATAACCGTGATCAAACTACGCCACTCAATACTACACAAACCCTGGAACCTCTGTCTTCTTCTGATACTATCCAATTGTCTTTGGGCGACTTTCAATCCATTCACAACACGTCCTTCTTACCACCTGACACATCTACTATGTTGGACGAGCGTACACAAGATGACAAGGATGCAATCATCCAGCAGCTTCAACTTAACTTACAACCTCCAGAGAATCCTGTTTATAAATGCTTTATGAAGGATTCTACCTCATTCAGTACTAATGCAGTTATCCTTGGGCATGAAGGACTGAATATTGAGGAATGAAAAGATAGCCTTAATCTTTCCCTTGAAATGGTATTTTTTTTTCCCCCACCAAAGACTTCTGTGACAATGCTGTCAACTTTGATAAACTCAAACTGATGGAAGAAATGTCCCTTTGCAATCTCATCATCAAAACAATTGACTTTGAATTTCATCGCTCACTGATTCCAAAGAACAAGAATGTTAAAGAACTATACCAATTAATACTGGACCAATGTAGAAAATCCTCTCGCTTGATAGCTCTTGAATATATTCAGGATATTATATCCTTTGTCAATATAGATTCTGAGGAGTCATATTGTAAATGGATCGAGATTTTTCCATGACTCCAACAATTTGACTTATTGCCATCAGAAATCTATGGTCTTTTTATGCAGGCAACAATAGCCACATCATCTTCCACTCTAGGGAGTTTATTTTGACAAAATGTGCATCAATTACTGGGGTGAGAAGACACCATAGCACCTTTTGAAGATGTTGCCCATATCATCAAGGAGGAAATCAATAATGCCAAGCATATTAACAATATGGATTCAACTTCATTGATAATTAAAATTCAAACATACCTATGACCAGAACAGCGACAACAATTGGCTCCATCTTGTACAATATACCAGCATCCTAATACACCAACCTTACCATCTAATCCGGCTATTGTTCAACAATATGGAAGCAAATGTTCCTACTTCCAGAAGGATGAGCATTGGTACATTGACTGTATTCAGTATGAAAAATACTACAAAGAGAAAGGTCTACAACTTAGACTTTTATCATGGAAATATCATTATCCTGAATCTTGTTTTAAACCAGTGAACCCCAAGACATCAGTCCAAACAATACATGCCAACATCAATGATGAGGGTTCCAACATTATTGATTAAAGGCATATTTCAGAAGTTGATGATGGGCAGATCCTAATTGACTCCAGAGCATCTGCTCATGTGAGCGGGAACTCTCCAATTCTGTGGGATATTAGATTACTGAAACAGTCTATCCCACTTCTTCTTGCTGACCCTAAAACAGTTGTATGAGCCACAAGAAGGGGAATAATCTGCATCCCTGTGAAAGAAGGCACACTCACTGTTGACAATGTCTATGTGTGTGATGCCATATTGGGTACACTCCTATCATTAGGACAATTACTATGTTCCAACTATTCAGCTCAATTCTTGGGTACTGTTCTCAATATTATGTCACCATCATTGACTGTATATACCACCATGTTCAACAATTTTTTCTGGTACATTAGACCCCAACAAGTACTATCAGCCATATCTTCTGCACCTCTACACACGTTGTTTATTTGGAACTGTTGCTTAGGTCATGCATCAGATGACAGGGTAAAAAAATTCCTGAAATGATTTGTACCAGCTTTTGATATCTTAACCTGGGAGCCATTCTTTTGTGATCAATGTGCTAAATGCAAAGGTGCACTCCAATGCCCTGACTTGGGAAAATATGTCATTAAATATCACAAAGGTCTGGATCTGGTAGTGTCTGATGTAGTTGGTCCAATTAATGCTGGCAATACAACCATGATCATAAGTCTAAATTTGTTTTATCAAGACACATTGTATCTAGAAGTGATGTAGTGCCAACTTTGAAACAATGACTTGCATTTTTTAAAACCAACAAAGGGTCTTACCCAAAATTCCTGCAGAATGATAACACAAAAGAATATGTCTCCACTGCACTGACTGACTTTTGCAGTGAAAGGGGAATTCAGGCAGTCCCTATTGTTACCTATACTCCAGCAAATAATGGTGAGGCTGAGAAACTCAATAGGACCATAGGTGAGGCTGCTTGTACTATGTTACATTGAAGTGGTCTGCCAGAAAAATTCTGGCCATATGCATACCAAGTTGCAACATACTTACATAATAGACTTCCCAATAAACGTACCAAAGATTCTACACCATTGGAAACTATGTTCAATATCTGACCCAGTGCCTCTACACTATATCAGTTTGGAACAAAAGCAATCATCCGAATTCCAGCTCCAATTGCTCCTAAACTGGCACCACAAGCATTTAATGCCATTCTCATTGGATATCCAACAAATGGTAGGGGATGGATATTCTATGTTCCATTGAGTCGCCCAACAGTCCATGCTGCACATGCAGTTTTTCCTGAGACTCATGAGGCTCTGTTGATCAAAAGTGGACATTCCGACAAAATGAAAATTGACAATCTAATGAATTCCATATCTATGGAGTTATGACAAGTTCCAACCCACGAGATTGTTAATGATCAACAAAGCATCATTGAAAACACAAGGATGGTGCCTGACATGACCGTACCTAACAACATCAGGGATGTGCTTGCTGGGTGTTTGCACTGAAGAGAGATGCCGAGGGCAATATTATCAAGTACAAAGCACGATATGTAGTCAAAGGCTTTTTTCAAAAACCTGGAAAAGACTTTGGTGACTTCTATGCACCTATAGCTTCTCTTGTAACACTTTTACTACTCCTGGCCCTGAAGGTAAAACAGAACCTTCATATGACAACCTTTGATGTAAGTGGTGCTTACCTCCATAGCCCTATAGAAATGGAAATTTATGTTAAAGCACCAACAGAACTTCTGCCTGAGCTGAAAGGTAAGGTTATGAAATTAAACAAGGCACTTTATGGTACCAAGAAAGCCATGCAATGCTGGTGGTTGTTTTTTTAAATCCATCATGAGTGGGATTGGTCTGGACAAAATAGAAGTTGAGGTGTCTTTGTATATGTATAAGAAAGGTAATGATTGCATTATTGTGTGGATGCATGTTGATGATGGTGTACTATTGACCAATGAAAAATCACTCTTGTCTGTGATTATATCCCGCATGGAGAAACAATTAGAGGTGAAGTGGAATCAACAACCTGAGAAGATTGTGGGTATAAACATGAGAATATTTGACAACAAGATATTACTGGACCAAAAAGTGTTAGCCTCCCAGATGGTTGAACAGTATCCGAGAAAAGTAATCACTCAATCAATGCCATTACCACTCCAACAGACAAAGACATAACAAATGTAAAGAGCTTCCAACATTTCATTAGATCACTGATGTATATTAGTAATTGGACAAGGCTTGATATGGCCTATGCAGTCAACTTCCTGGCATGCTATAGTCACAGCCCTACTTTGCAGTGCTGGGAGCTATTAGATCACATTATAGGATATCTTATGGGAACAATTAACAAACAAATTTTGATAAGACCCAATAGAACATGTTCCCTAGACCTCTGGACAGTTGCAAATTGGGGGGAAGTTATGAAAGATTGACATCTGGTGGTTTGATCCTGTACACTGGTTTCCTGATTCAATGGATATCAAAGAGACAGTGCATAGTTGCTATGAGTACCTGTGCTGAAGAATATGTAGCAATGGGGTATTCTGCACAACACCTATCACATTTGATCAACCTCATGCATAGTCTTGATATCACACCACAACCAACCATTCATTGCAACAATTAGGCAGCAATACTTATCACGAATGACAATGCATCAATGAAAAGGACTAAATACCTCACCAGGGCATTCTTTTTTGTCAATGACCTTGTTAGACAAGATACTATTCAACTAAAATGGGTTACAACAAAAGAACAACTAGCGGATATTCTTACCAAATCACTCTCACCAATGACTCACAGCAAATTTATGGAAAGGATCAACTTGTGATCTTGGGAGGGTGTGTTAGTAGTAAGGCAAGACCACAAGTTGACACAAAATCAACTTTGATAGATAATGCATAATCACTATAAAACTCTGTTGTAGCTACAATATTTAAAGCCTGTAAAGCTGCATGAGTTCAGTCTCCTCATCCATATTAGAATCCTGAAGTTCTGCAATAATGTGATTAATAAAGGTCTTGTTTTCCTGACCTCTTACAAATTTATTTTGAATTTATTTTTCAAAATTTCAAAGTTTTTTTTAATGTTTATGATATATCTACTCTTGAGCTTTTAAATTTCCGTTTTTTACTACTAACTAGGCCAAAATGACTTCAATTTTCATAATTTTATTGAGCTTCATTGAATTTTTTTTTTTGTTTTTTTTTTTTGATAAATATTATGCATGATTCTTATCTTATCTACATCATGACTAGTTTGGTAGTTGTGTGGTCATTTAATCTGACTTGGTACAAAGAATGTTGTAATCATGACCATCATGCTATCAGATGAGGAAGGGGTTTCAATCCATGGCATGAAGAGGATTTATTTAATGAAAACTGTTTTATTGGCCTTTTTTGCATGGGAAAAAAGGATTTCTTTGCTTTAACATATTTATTATTAAGCTATATAACCAATGCCTTTTAACAAGATGTTTGAGGATTAACTATTCAAGAGAAATTTGGCATAACACTATACATATTGGGTCATGGAAGCTCATATGATATGGTGGGTAATGTATTCAATGTGGGAAAAGCCACAGCATATCAAGTCTCACAGTCGGTGATTTAAGCAATCTTGGTTGGGCTAAATGATTCCACAATAATGTAATTATTTTATATTTTACAATTTTATCACTCAGATAAGGAAGTAATATGGCTTCTTTAATGAAGCTTTCCAGATGCTAATGAAATAGCAAAATGGGACAAGATAAAGGAGACATTTAGAAAAAGACAAGGACTCACAAACATCATTGGGGAAATTGATGGGACACACAATCCAATAATCCCACCAGCAAATGATGAGTGGAATGCCTATGTTACTCATAAGGGGTGGCATCTGTTTTTTTAAATTCATTGTGGATGGTCATGGAAATGTTTGTAATGTAAGTAAAATTATCCAAATTCATGAGGTAATAGAAGCTGATTTTTAATCTATGTGAAGGTATATGGAGGCCTTCCTGGGTCAGTGCATGATAGTTGGGTATTTCACAAATAACAGATTGGGAAAGATCTAATAAGTGGTGTGGCCAGATTTCCACCAGATTGTTTACTAATTGGAGACTCAGCTTATTTGTAAATAATCCCAATTCTCATACCTGCAAGAAACCCTGAAGATGAAGAAGGAGCACATCTTAATACAATTCATTCTTCCACAAGGTGAAAATGTTTATGGAAAAGATCAATCAAGCTATAATCAATTGGTTTTAGTAGAGTTGTTGTTGAGCAGGCATTTGGGAAATTTAAAAATTGTTTTTGTTGCCTGCTGTCACCCCAAGCAATTGTACCAATACATAAATGGAAAGTGATGATAGCCTGTATGATATTACATAACCTATTGAACAGGAAACAAAGAATTTTTTTACACAACTGTGTCACAGGGGCTCTTCGAAGTGAAGAGGGCCTGGCACTCAGTAAACTGGGACTCACTTATGGAGGGCTCAAAGATAAGATAAGATGAGATACACTTAAGAGTGTTAAGATAAATTGCTAAAGAATAAATATAAGAAAAAAAGCAGCAACAAAGGATAAGAGTAAAAGAATAGAAGAGCCAACCACAAACAAGTCCAAGTCCACTGTTTCAACCTGTCAGAATGGAAAGAGAAGGGTTAATAAGGATATGGCCACCCAACTCATACTGTACAGGCGAAGAGAGAAATGCAAAGACTAACTTAAAATTAAATAATTATAATACCCAAAATAAGGATAAGAATAATTATGAAATAATAAATAAACTAAATTAATTAACTGGGGAAAAGTCCCCAGGGGGGAGAAAGAGGGGCTGGTATATGTGAGAATCACCAGCCCTGATCCAGAGGAAGAATTTTCATGAGAATAATTGATGATTGAATTGAGTCTGGCCAATACAGGTCCTGTACAGCTGTACAGAACCTGTACAAGAGGTGTGGTGTATTTGAGTGATCATACAGTTCCATACTGGTGTATTGAAACTGTATTGGGTGAATCCAACCTGTACAGGTATTGACAGGCTGTATTGATGTACCAAGCTGTATGCATGTTTCAGAATGAAGATTGCTGAAACTGAATGCTGATACAAATGCTGGATCTGCTGATTTGAGGTGTCTGAGTGGGTGTGTGAATGAATACCCTTACCTCTGATGAGTGGTTGCTACAGTATCCCCCTCTTGAAACTGGTGGGCTCCTGAACACCATAATACCCTGCCATTGTTGAGTGGCATCTCACTACCCCACACAATACTTTGAAAAGTTTTCTTTTGACCATTATCTCGAAATCCTTCTCCATCTCTTCTCTGTCAATTAAATTTATTTCCCCCCTTCTTTAACTTTGAGTAAATACCCCACTTCGAACTGTTCTTTCTTCTGATTTCAACAATTGACGTCCTTGGGTTGTATCCCAAAATGATGGCCACTGAGCTCTTGTGCTCAAAGAATGGTGCCAGATGAGTATATGAAGTGTACTCATCTGGCCAGCCCAATCAAATAAAATGATGATGACAAGAATTCAGGGTCTTCTCCCCAATGGCCTTCAAAATGCCTCAACCAGCCCTTTATAGTGATTTTGGGCTGGTGCCTTCTCTATGGAGGATCTTGAGGATCCTTGAATTTATGGCCATTTTGGCCTTTTTTGGCTTCTTGGTGTCTTTGGGTGAAACTATGGTCCATGGCCTTTTATGGCCAAATTGTGGGTTTTTGAAATTTTCTGGCCTTTTTGGCCTTTTGAAGTATTTGGGGTCTTACGGTCCGCGGGCCATGGGGGTTATTGGAACCCCCCAGGGCCAAAATGGACCCCTTGGGCCCAAATTTGCTGGGGACCCAAGGGGGTCATGGGACCTAAATGGCCCAAAAAAAAACAGATTTCACCTTATATGGCCTGGACCCATTGGTGGGGTCCAGGACCACCAAGAACTTGGCCTTCCCCAAACTTGCAGGGGAGGCCCCCCATTCTGACTCCAGCCCCCAAAGGGGCCTTGGACCTTGACATTGAGAGGGTTTGAGGGGGGCCATGATTGACTTGTGGCCCAAATTCCCTTGAGGTCAAACTTTTGATTTGACGTGGACTTGACGATTTGGGTGGAGTGAAATCCAGTGTCTTGTTCCTGTTTACGGTTGGTTTGACTCCTATTCATGCTCTTATAACAACTAATAAATGAGATAAAATGAAATGATTAAAATAATAAAGGAACCTCCCAATACGTGATTTGGAAGGGGATGCTGCTGCTTCCAATGAAATAAAAAGAAATTATACGAGTAAAGAAAGAAAAGAAATGAAAATAAATAAGAGAAAATGAGAGTAAAGAAAGAAACAAAGAAAAATCCTGATGGTTGGTCCTTCTTGTGGTGAGTTGCTTGATTCTGGCCAAAAAAGTGTCTGAAAAATGAAAACCAAGCATTTGATGCTCACAGAGTGGCCAAGGTGATGTTTTTTTACAAGAAGTAGAACCCTCAGGGATGCATACCAGGAGATGGAACTTACTTTCATAACTTCCACTCCCCACCAAGCACCATAAGACTGAAATAAATTGCCATAAATGCCTTCTGAAATGAATTGCCATAAATGACTGCTGAATTGAATTGCCGTAAATGACTTGAAGTAAAGAACGTCTTGAATTATGATTATTGGCATAAATTGAAATGGTAATAAAGAAAGAAAGAAACATTTGGCAATATCTTGATAAGGTCCAAACGGAGGGTATTGATGTTGTATGCTTCCTGAACCTGTCCAAAGAATTGACAAGTGCTCACAAAGTGGCCAAGGTGATGCTTACAACAACATATGGGTAGAATACCCCCTTAAAGGTGCATGCCAGGAGAGGAACTTACTTTCATAACTTCTTCTCCCCACCAAGCACCATAAAATCAAACTCTTGAGGTATTGGGACCAGGCCTGTCTGGATATAATGAATGGAAATCCTTGACAAGGTCTGGTGAGTTGGTAAGGTTGGAAGCTGGTTCCCAAGTGGTTCTTTCTGGGTCTTCACTGAATCCTTTCCACTCTACAAGATACCATAATTTACCTCTTTTGAGTTTTGAGTCCAGAACCTGAGCCACTTCCCATTCTTCTTGCTCTTCCACTAAAACTGGTGGTGGCGGCAATTGATGACGATCTGGGATAGTTGAATGCTTGACTGGTTCTAATAAGGACACATGGAATACAGGGTAAACTGTCTTCCATTGCTGAGGCAACTTGAGGTGATATGCATGGCTGCCAATCTTCTTAAGAACTTCAAAGGGTCCCAACCATCTTTCTGATAATTTCTTGGTGGGTCTTGTTGTCTTGATGTTCTTGGAAGCTAGCCATACTTTGTCCCCAGGTTGGAAATCAGGTGGAATTGCCCTATTTCTATCTGCATACTTCTTGAATCTCCTTATTGCTGACTCTAATTCTTCTTTGACAACTTGCTGTACTGATTGGAGTTTTGTTGATAACTTTCCAGCAGGTGAGTCTTGAGAAATATGGATTGAGTCAAAGCTGGGATTTCTTCCATAAATGGTGAAAAAAGGTGATTGCTTGGTTGATGAATGTTCTGCATTATTATAGGCAAATTCAGCCAGAGGGAGCCAGGTGTACCAGTCATCTTGATGATAGCTGACATACATCCAAAGGTACTGTTCTAGTATCTGATTTACCCTCTCTGTCTGTCCATCTGTTTCAGGGTGAAAGGCAGTTGAAAGATCTCTTGATATCTTGAGCTGCTGACACAATTGAGTCCAGAATGATGAAACAAATAAGGATCCTCTATCACTGACAATACTGACTGTGAGTCCATGCTTGGAAAATACATGACTAATGAATATTTGAGCTAAATCCAGAGCAGTGATTGTGCCATAAGTTGGAATGAAGATTGCCATTTTTGAGAATCTGTCCACAACTACTAAGATTGAATCAAAGTTGTTGGACAGTGGCAATTGAGTGATAAAGTCCATTGATAATGAATTCCAGGGACCAGATGGAATTGAAAGAGGCTTGAGTAATCCAAACTTCTTATGATGAATGTTCTTGTTTCTTGAACATTGCTGACATGAGGACACATAGTCCTTGATGAATTGATTCATGCCAGCCCAATAAAAATCCCTCTTGATGAGCTTGAGGGTCTTCTCCTGGCCAGGATGGCCAGCCAATGGTGAGTCATGACGCTTTTGAAGAATATTGAGTTGAAGTTCTTCATTGCTTGGGATTACCACTCTATCTTTGAATAATAATAACTTGGCTTGAGGTTCAAGAGAATAATCTGTAACTGATTCACCTCTTGCTAGTTGCTTGAGTATTTCTTTATAGTCTTTGTCTTGCCATACTTCTTTTTGAATCTTGTCCACTTTTATTGAGAAGAATCTTGATTCTTGAATTCCATCTTGCTTAAGTACTTGATGAAAATTCTGAGGATTCTTGCTGATGAAGTCCACCCCCCTCTCTGGGTACACGTCGTCCCGACGTGACAAGGCATCTGGTAAAGTGGCCAGCCTGCCTGGGCAGTAAGTGATAGTGAAATGAAATTCTGAGAGAAATTCAGCCCAACGGGCCTGACGACGAGTAAGAACTTTGGAAGACATGAAATACTGCAAGGAAGAGTGGTCTGTCAAGACCTCAAAAGGATTGGAGAGAGAAAGAAGAAATGCTCTCCAGCGCTTGAGAGCCCAAACTATGCCAAGGAGTTCCTTGTCATGAATTTCATAGTTGAGTTCAGCTGGTAAGAGCTTGCGACTATCAAATGCAATGGGATGCTTTCCTGAGTCATTCACCTGACTCAGTACGGCGCCCAATGCATAATCAGAAGCATCAGTCTCTACAATAGTAGGTAGAGATGGATTGAAATGGGATAAGATAGGAGCAGAGGTGAAAGCTTCTTTGAGTGCTTGAAACTGACTAAGAGCTTCCTCATTGAAGATGAAAGGAGAATCTTTTTTGAGAAGGGAAGTGAGAGAAGTGATTTTTTTGGAATAATTTTTAATGAAACGACGATAAAAATTGGCAAAGCCAAGAAAGGATTGAAGAGCCTTGATGTTTTTGGGCTGAGGCCAATTGAGGATTTGCTGAACTTTTGAAGAATCCATCTTGAGGCCATCACTTGAAACAACATAGCCCAAGTATTCCACACTTGAGGCATGGAATACACACTTGGAGGCTTTGGCAAACAGATTATTGTCCCTCAGTCTTTGGAGGACAGAGGCCACATGTTTGACATGTTCCTCCTCAGAACTGGAAAAGACCATAATATCATCTAGATAAACCACAACAAACACATCCAAAAAATCTGCAAAGATATCATTTACTAGATTTTGGAAAGAAGCAGGAGCATTGGTCAAGCCAAATGGCATGACCAAATACTCATAACTGCCATATTTGGTTCTAAAGGCAGTTAAGTGCTCATCCCCCTCTTTGATTCTCAGAAGGTTATATGCACCACGCAAATCTATCTTGGAGAAGATAGTGGAACCGTTGAATACGGTAAGAAGCTGGTTCATAGGAGGAACAGGGTATCTGTTCTTCCTAGTGACAGCATTGAGTTTGCGGTAGTCAACACACAAACAAAGACCTCCATCCTTTTTCTTGACAAAAAGGACAGGTGCTCCTGTTGAAGAGGAGCTTGGTCTAATTAAACCTTTCTCTACATTCTCTGAAATGTAGGCCCGCAGTGTTTCTGACTCCTGATTTGATAATGAGTAGATAACACCAATTGGAGGTAGAAGACCCTCCAATTTGATATGGTGATCACAGGCGCGGTGTGGAGGAAGTTTCTCTGCTTTCACCTTGGAGAATACATCCAAATATTGGTGATAAGCAGGAGGAACAACCTTCAACACAGTTTCAATTTCTTCTGGCTTCTCCTCCTCATCCCACTGCTCCTCCAGGGATGCATGAAAAGATAAGGGAGGAAGGTCCATATCCCCTTGGAAGAGATGAAGTGAAGATATGGCAACATCTTCTCCAACATCCTTTATCTATTTGAAGACTTCATCTCTTGATGGAAGTAATGACTGAGAGGGAATTATGGAAGGGATATGGACAGAAGAAGGAATGGAAGGTGTCTTAAGTTCACCAGCCAGAGCAACACTGTTGACAGCAGTGGCTAAGTCATTACTAGTAGAAGGAATAATACCACTAGAATCCTTATGATTAGAGTCATAGGTGATCAATCCATTTTTCCAATCAATAATGGGATTGAAATGGTAAAGGAAATCATAGCCCAATATCAGGTCTTCTCCCTTGGGTGAATCTATGATAAAGAAGTCCCATTCAAAGCTTGGGAAGGAAGGCAAGTCAACTACCCACTTGGTATAATGGGTGATGAACAAGGCAGGGGATTCATTAGAATCCAAAATGAAAAGAGGAATATTTTCAGGGAGCTCTGACAGAGTCAATGAGTACTTGAGAACAAAATTCTTTGCAATAAAAGAGTTTGTAGCACCAGAATCAATGAGAATACTATAAAAAATATCAGAGACAGAAGAGAAAATAAGAAACTTTAAAGATTTCTTGACACTAGTATTCAGAGTGCACAATTGTGCTCTTGAAGGAAATAAGTGAGAACCATTGAACACATCATGATTCCCACTCAGGCTTTTCCCTGCTTGCTAGGGAAGCCTTCTGATGATCCTTGCCTATTCTCAGGCCTCTTGAAGCATTTTTCAAATGGGTGCTTTCCACCACAATAATTGCACAAACCTTCTTTAATCCCCCTCTCCTTTTCAGAACCAATTAATTTGTTGTCCTTATTGAGGAGAGCAGCATGAGGCTTGTCTTTGGACATTTGAAAATTCTTCCCCTTCTTATTCTTATTGTGATAAGGCTTCTTGGATGATGAACTTTGAGGAGGCTTGGAGGAATTGGATCCAATGATTGGAGGCTTCTTCTCTTGATGACTGCCCTTTTCCTTTTGCCTCTCATGATATCTTGTGTCTAATTCTAAAGTGACATCCATAAGTTCTTGAAGAGTGTCAAAAGTTCCAGGGTGAGAAGCCAATTGGTCCAATAATCTTGATGCCAATCCTCTTCTGTACACATGAATGTAAGCTCTTTCCCCCAATCTCCAATTCTTGACATTAAGCTTCTGAAATCTGCTATGTACAAGGAAACATGACCACTTTCCTTCATCCTCAAATTGTCCAACTCCTGTTCAGCTTTCCTGACTTCATTGGGATCACCAAACAGGGTGAATAATTGAGATTCAAATAATGGCCAATTATTGAGGAGGTAGGAAGGGTCTTCATTGGAGATATTTGAGAGATAAGGTTCAATCCATTTGCCAACTCTACCAGTAAGAAAAGAAGTTGAGTACAAAACCTTCTTCCTGTCAGAGAAGAAGTTTGCTGGATCATTATGGAAAATTAGTTGACAGGATTGGATAAATCCTCTCAACTTATGAGCTTGAGTACCATCAAAAGAATCAGGTGCCTTCATGGATGGAGTCTTGAAAGCAGGGGCTTTGGAATTGTCCCTGGGAGCAACTGCTTGAGTGAGCTGCCCCATGAATTGAGTCATCTGTTCCATCATCTTGAGGAGACTTGGATCAGTTTGAGAGACAAGAGGTTGACTAGAAAGGGCTAGATTAGAATCCTGAGGCACCTCTGGAGCATTTGCCAAGGCATCTGCCACTTCAGTTTCCCCAGAATCTTCCTCTTCCACAGACTCTTCCCCCTCTTCATCTTCAACTTCCCCTAATCTTGCTCTTGCACCTTCAGACATGCCAGGGTAGCCACCCAAAAATCCAGAAAAGGATCTTGATCTTCTAGATTTCATTCCACCTCTTCTTGAGGGTGCTGCTCCTTCCATTGGTGGTCCTCTGTCCAAGTTTGCACTCAGTTGATGAACTGATGGTGTGCGGTCAAGAGGAGCCCTTGCTGTAGGAGTGAGAACAGCTGGAATTTTCTGGGATCTAGTATTCTTTGCTGGGGGGCTATGCTGGACTGGCGTTATGAAAAGAATTAAAATAACTTGATGGTATTAAGAAGAATAATCAGGCTTGGCCAAATCAATCACAATAAAATCTTGATGAATCTTGAGGAATCAATTCAAATCTTGAGGAATCAAATTCAATCAACAGTCAAATAAATTCAATCAATCAACAATCAATTCAAATCAAATATCAATAATCTTGAGGAAATCAGTAATCAATCAATATTCAATCAATAATCAATCAATAAATGTCTTCAATATGAAATCAAGTCTTGAGGAATCAATCAATCAGTTCAAAATCTTCAGAAATCAATTCAATATCTTGATGAGTCAAATCAAATCAATAATAAAAATCAATTCTTGAGGATCAATCAATATCTTGAGAGTTCAAAGTCAATAAATCCAATAAATCCTGAATCAATAACCCAAATGAATCCCAATGAATAATCCAATCAATTAAACCAATCAATAATTCCTAGATGAAACCTGAATAAGAACACAGAAAAATTTGATTGATAAAATTAAAATGGAGTGATGAAATGGTCAGCAATGATTAAGAAAGGAAAAAGAATCAATTTTCATAAGAATGAAATGAATGAGATGAAAATTGATGAGAGAGAAAAGTTCATATAAAATCATGAAAAGGTCATAATTGAAGAATGAGAGAAATGAATATAAATGAATGAAAAGAAAGAATCAAATATGAGTTAATTAATTTAATGTCACAGGGGCTCTTCGAAGTGAAGAGGGCCTGGCACTCAGTAAACTGGGACTCACTTATGGAGGGCTCAAAGATAAGATAAGATGAGATACACTTAAGAGTGTTAAGATAAATTGCTAAAGAATAAATATAAGAAAAAAAGCAGCAACAAAGGATAAGAGTAAAAGAATAGAAGAGCCAACCACAAACAAGTCCAAGTCCACTGTTTCAACCTGTCAGAATGGAAAGAGAAGGGTTAATAAGGATATGGCCACCCAACTCATACTGTACAGGCGAAGAGAGAAATGCAAAGACTAACTTAAAATTAAATAATTATAATACCCAAAATAAGGATAAGAATAATTATGAAATAATAAATAAACTAAATTAATTAACTGGGGAAAAGTCCCCAGGGGGGAGAAAGAGGGGCTGGTATATGTGAGAATCACCAGCCCTGATCCAGAGGAAGAATTTTCATGAGAATAATTGATGATTGAATTGAGTCTGGCCAATACAGGTCCTGTACAGCTGTACAGAACCTGTACAAGAGGTGTGGTGTATTTGAGTGATCATACAGTTCCATACTGGTGTATTGAAACTGTATTGGGTGAATCCAACCTGTACAGGTATTGACAGGCTGTATTGATGTACCAAGCTGTATGCATGTTTCAGAATGAAGATTGCTGAAACTGAATGCTGATACAAATGCTGGATCTGCTGATTTGAGGTGTCTGAGTGGGTGTGTGAATGAATACCCTTACCTCTGATGAGTGGTTGTTACAAACTGGAATTTCCGGGAAGTTAAAGAGGTGCAGATGGGTTAGAATTAAGCCAGATGGAAAAGTAGAGTGAATGATAGGAGGTATACTGGGATTTATACATGCTTAGGCATTTGACATTTAGCACATATCAGTAGTGTCAATTAGTAATAGACATGAATTTGTGCAATGAAAGTAAGTAGCCACCCACCTGATCGTAGCATGAAAGGATCAGAAATAATGAATAAGCTGGTAAGATCAGATGAAAAATTGCTTAATACGCAAGAAATTCATGCAAAATACAAAATGAAAAATTCCTACCTAAAAGCACAATTGGTATGATGAAGGCATCAAATTGAGTAGACATGTTTCCAAATCATGTAGCTCTTGTGATGTTTGGGCTTGTAACTCATTCAAAATATAATCTTGCACATCCAGATTGCATTGTAACAAAAGGATTTCTTTGTCTTGAGCTTCATTTTGGCTTTGAAGGAGTTCCAGTTGACAAATTATTTTTTGTCTCAATCTGATTCAGATGGGCCATATAATCATTATTGAGGTCAGTGTTAGGCTCATTGCTATTTGGGCGATTACCAGAAGACGGTGATGGACTAATGTTGGTGAAATATAATTTTTTATTATGAAATTAACTATAGCACCAAAAAAACTCCTGAAACTACATGGATGTTTGGGTGATAGCTATTTGATCCGTGTAATGTTAGGTTATTTGTTAAAACTCTGTGAAAAATTCATGATAAAAGACTATCTAGATCTTTTATTATGTAGCTATAGCTTTATTTGTGCATCATTTCAACAATACAATATGCTCGTTTTCAACAACCAGCTGTTGTATATTAGAAATCACATGAAGCACCTTTATATTGTTTTGTAAGTATTATACACCACAAATTAAAATACAAGCACCATTGTCTTTAGTAGACAAAAATAGCCATACACACATTAGTTATTCTTCTAAACATTAAAAATTTGGAGCTTTCTCAAATTTCTGATATCCATTTTGACAAATGCTTCTGGAGTTTCCACACTTTAGTTTATGGCCATGTGAGTAAATACAAGGTATAAATATCAATACATAAATCCCATTACTATGTACTTAAAACACAAACCCTCATGAAAATTGACCAATGGATTATTCTCCTAACTGCAAATCAGGCGGCGGTTCATCCAAAGGAACACCAGTAATTTTTGACAACATGGCCATCCTCAGCATCAATTTTTGTTTCCCGAAGACAATGTTCCTCTTCTTGCTCATGTATCAACATCTGTCTTTTGTCATCTTGAGACCTTGCATTCAATCTCATTCTTCATCCAGATCTTGACTTTGCTGAAACATGAGCATTAATGGTGAAAAAACATTTTGCATGTTTGTACTCATGTTATTCATGAAATTGTGATCATTTCATGTTGTTTTCCTGGTTATTCTTGATGATTGACTGACTGAATGCGGATGGCCACTGTGCAAGGGGGTAGCCCCATGGTGAGTTTCCTGACTCCCTTCTGGTTGACTTGGAATATTGGGTTGATCTTCTGGCAAATAACTCATTACCTCTCTTGGTAATGATTCCCCAATTTCACTTGCACAATTACCACCTTGTTCACATAACCCTTCTGTGGGTACCTCCATGTCATATTGAGCTATTGATCAATAATCTTCCATATATTCTTAAGGAAAATCATCAAATTCCATCCCAACTTCAAATTTCCCACAATTATTTATATTTATTTCTTTCAGTAACTCATATACCTGTTAAGGAAATTAAATTAGTAATAAAACTAAGTGATAATGCCTTTTGACCCACCTCCATAGTCATGTGATGACACTGGAGTTGCATATATATGCCACCACCTCCAGTGGCATTACATGAATGTTGTATATTCTACAATTTTATAAAGTTTTAGGTTTTTTCACAAAATGATCAAACAGAAATTGTACCTTGTATATTTCCATTAACACTTTATATTGCCTTGCTATTGTTTTTAATAAAGAATCCTTTCATTTATTTTTAAAAAACTGCTCCAAGGAATAAATCCTGAAGTTGAACTGTTGAGATTCATGAATTCAATACACAAAAATTTAATCATCTCCAATAATTGTCATGTGCTATCTTCATTCCAAAAAAATGAGTTTTGCAATTGCAATCATGAATTTATTGGGCCAAATGTCTTTCAACTTGCTTTGGCCTTTGTGCTTCTGCATTAACCCTATTGTTTTCCCATCATCGCCTCCTAAGCATACGTTCATGCTCTAGTTTTTTTCAATGTATTCTTGTGTAACAACCACTATTCAGGGGTAAGGGCATTCAATCTTACACCCACTCAAACACATCAAACCAGAAAATCCATTGTGTGTATCAATAATCAGCTTCAGCAATCTACCTTTGCTGAAATATGCATACAGCTTGGCTCCTCTATACAGCCTGTCAAATCTTGTACAGGTTGGATTGACCCAAAAAAGCTTTGGATTTACAAGTCTGGAATTTTATTATCACTCAATACCACTACACCTCTTTTACAGATCCTGTACAGCCGTACAGGACGTTGTGGTATTCCATACCATTAGTACCAGCTTCAAGCTTACCAATAAAACAAAAGAAAAAAATGATAATAAAACAAATTACGCAAAACATATTTACACATTAAAACTATAGATTTCAAAGAGAAATATACAATACACAGCCTCAAGATCTTATCAAAACAGTATAGTATCAAAGGATTTATCCACCTGATTGCATCATCAATAACAAATTATGCAATTAAAAAGAGTTAATCTAAATAAAGGTATATGAAGACACACCACAGCATCAGAGCTGTATTTTCCCCACCTTCAAGAAAACATCACCAGCCAAATTATCTCAATGACATCACATGATTTTGATAAGAAAAAGAAACACAAGCATAATTTTCTCATATATATCATACAACTAGAAGAAAGCTCAAATGTCAGGAGCTGTATTTTCTCCACTTTCTTGGCAAAAAGAAAATCCCACCAGCTAAATTATCTCAAATACATCACATAATTTTGATAAGAAACAGAAACACCAGCATAATTTTCTCATATATATCATATGACTAGAAGACAGTTCAATTGTCAGGAGCTGTATGTTATCCACTTTCTTGGAAAAAAGAAAATCTCACCAGCCAAATTATCTCAAATACATCACATGATTTTGATAAGAAACAGAAACACCAGCATAATTTTCTCATATATATCATATGACTAGAAGAAAGCTCAACTGTCAGGAGCTGTATTTTCTCCACTTTCTTGGCAAAAAGAAAATCCCACCAGCCAAATTATCTCAAATACATCACATATTTTTGATAAGAAACAGAAACACCAGCATAATTTTCTCATATATATCATATGACTAGAAGAAAGTTCAATTGTCAGGAGCTGTATTTTCTCCACTTTCTTGCCAAAAAGAAAATCTCACCAGCCAAATTATCTCAAATACATCACATGATTTTTATAAGAAAAAGCACCACCAGCATAATTCTCTCATAACATATGTAAAAATAGAAACAAAAAATACTTTCCCCACCTTCAAGAAAACATCACCAGCCATATTATCTCAATGACCTCACATGACTCTTCTAAAAAGAAAATCTCACCAGCAAAATTATCTCAAAGACATCACATGATTTTGATAAGAAAAAGCACCACCAGCATAATTCTCTCAGCAAACACGCTGCTACACCAAAACTACACATCCCACCAGCTAAAACCTCTCAACTATGATTTTTTCTAAGCACCCTATTCTGAAAAGCTCTATTGAGGCCCAAAAACTATGAATAGAGGTCCTCTCTCCCTCATTTTCCCATCATCATGGAAGAAGTTCCCACTATCCAGGATCACAACCATCCCTGAACTAGCAGAATATCTAGAGTAGTAGTGTTTTAGTAGTAAAAGCTCAGTAGCTTGGTATTGTTGAAGAATAGCAGTATTAACATAGTAAAAGCTCAGTAGCCTTGCTCAGTAGCTTAGTATTTTCAAAAAATAGTAGTAAAACCATAGTGAAAAAGCTCAGTAGCTTTTCTCAAAAGCCTAGTATTATTAAAAGAAAAGGTTTTATTAAAAAAAATATATCTTATCATTAATTTTATTAAAATAACAACAAAAAAATCTTAGTCTTTATTTTATCAGAAATTTTAGTTTTAAATCAGAGTTTTACTGTAGTGTTATTGATAGGTCTGATTTAGAGACTACTGATACGTCTTCTCTATCTGTTAAAAGCCACAAATCTTATTTAACTTTGTAATTCTCTGTAGGCTGACTATTAAGTATTATTTAGAGGGGCAGCTAATACACCTTAGCACCCATGGTTATTGGAAAATTCTGAAATTCAAAACAGACTTACCATTAATTTCCCCCTCATGGTACTGCCTTATTTCATCCCAAAACAAAAGGAGTTCCCACAACGTGTATTGTTCAAACTCAATTGAATCATCCATTACTCTCATAAACATTCTCTTTCTGGATCAGGGCTGGTGATTCTCACTACTTCACTTAGAAGAGCCCCTGTGAAATTGAATTAATTAACTCATAATTGCTTCCTCCTTTTCATTCATTTATATTCATTTCTCTAATTCTCCAATTATGACCCTTTTGTGATTTTATGATTGTATGACTTTTCATGATTATGATTTCTCTCTCTCATTAATTTTAATCTCACTTAATTTATTAAAGTGAAAATTGATTCTTCTCATTTCTTAATCATTGCTGACCCTCTAATTTTCATTCTCAATTCTGTATCAAATCCAAAATTTCTTTTGTTTTCTTATTCAGGTATTATCAGGATCTTTTATTGATTGGTTGATTGATTTAGATTTGTTTTGGTTATTTATTTAGAAATTCAGGATTCTGTTTTGATTGGGTCAATTGACTGGCTTTGAATTCCTCAAGATAACTGATTAATCCTCAAGAATTGATTTAACTCATCAAGATATTGAACTGGTTCCTGAAGATATTGATTTACTGATTGATTCCTCAAGGCCTTGATTTTATATTGAAGACATTGATTGATTCATTAATTATTTAATTATTCAAAATTTAATTTATATTTGATTGGATTTAATTCTTGAAATTGATTGAATTGATTGATTTATTGATTTAATTTCATTTCACCTCAAGAATTTTGATTGATTCCTCAAATTTCATCAAAAATTTTATTTTTATCAATTTGGGAAATATTTGATTCCTATTTGCTAGTATCATCAGGCTTATTACACTTCTTATTCTTGAACCATTCCAGTTGAGAATAGACCTCCAGCCAAAAATACTAGATCTCAAAGAAATCCAGCTGTTCTCACTCGTACAGCAAGGGTTCCTCTTGACCACAAACCATCAGTTCATCAAATGAGTGCAAACTTGGACAGAGGACCACCAATGGAAGGCGCAGCACCCTCCAGAAGAGGGGGGATGAAATCAAGAAGATCAAGATCATTCTCTAGCCTATTGGGTAGCTATCCAGGCATGTATGAAGGTTCAAGAGCAAGACTAAGGGAAGTTGGAGATGAAGAGGCGGAATAGTCTGTGGAAGAGGAAGATTCTGGGGAAACTGAAGTGGCAGATTCTCCAGAGGTTCCTCAGAGTTCTGAAATAGCCCTTTCTAGTCACCCTCTTGTCTCTCAGACTGAACCAAGTCTTCTCAAGATGATGGAGCAGATGACTCAATTCATGGGGCAGCTCACTCAGGTAGTTATCACCAGGGACAATTCCAAAGCCACTGCATTCAAGACTCCATCAATGAAGGCACCTAGTTATTTTTATGGTACTCAAGCCCATGAGTTGAGAGAATTTATCCAATCCTGTCAATTGATATTCCATAATGATCCAGCAAATTTCTTCTCTGACAGGGAGAACATTATTTACTCACTTCTTTTCTCACTGGTAGAGCTGGAAAATGGATTGAACCCTACCTCTAAAATATTTCCAATGAAGATCCTTCCTATCTCATCAATAATTGGCAGTTGTTTGAAACACAATTATTCACTCTTTTTTGTGATCCCAATGAATTCAGGAAATCAGAACAAGAGTTGGAGAGTTTAAGGATGAAGGAAAGTGGTCATGTTTCTTTGTACATTGTTGATTTTAGAAGTTTAATGTTAAGAATTGGAGATTGGGGAGAAAAGGCATATATTAATGTTTACAGAAGAGGATTGGCATCAATATTATTGGATCATCTGGCTTCTCACCCTGGTACTTTTGATAATCTTCAAGAACTCATTGACATCACCTTGGAATTAGATACCAGGTACCATGAGAGGCAGAAGGAAAAGGGTGGAAATTAAGAAAAGAAGCCTTGAGTCACTGGATCCAATGCCTCAAGACCTTCTCAAGAATCATTCTCAAAGAGGCCTCACCACAGAAGAATAAGAAGGGAAAGCAATTTTGAGCTTCAAAGGACAAGCCCAATGCTTCTCTCCTTAATAAGGAAAATAAATAAATTGGTTCTGAAAAGGAGAGGAGGATCAAGGCAGGGTTGTGTACTTATTGTGTTGGGAATCACCCCATTGAAAAATGCTTCAAGAGACCTCAGAACAAGCCTGGGTTATCAAGAGGCTTCCCTAGCAAGAAGGGAAAAGCCTGAGTGTGAATCATGATGTGTTCAATGGTTCTCACTTACTTCCTTCAAGAGCACAATTGTGCACTTTGAATACTAGTGTCAAGAAATATTTGAAATTCCTCATTTTTTCTTCTGTCTCTGATATTTTCTATAGTATTCTCATTGATTCTGGTGCTAAAAACTCTTTTATTGCAAAGAATTTTGTTCTCAAGTACTCATTGACTATGTCAGGGCTCCCTGAAAATAGTCCTCTTTTCATTTTGGATTCAAATGAATCCCCTGCCTTGTTCATCACCCATTATACCAAGTGGGTTGTTGACTTTCTGTCATTCCCAAGCTTTGAATGGGACTTTTCTTTCATAGATTTACCCAAGGAAGAAGACCTAATATTGGGCTATGATTTCCTCTACCATTTTAATCCCATTATTGATTGGAAAAATGGATTAATAATGTATGATTCTAGTGGTATTAATTACTCTACTAGTAATGACTTAGCCACTTCTGTCAACAGTGTTGCTCTGGTCGGTGAACTTAAGACACCTTCCCTTCCTTCTTCAGTCCATCTCCCTCCCATCATGCCCTCTCAGTCATTAATTCAATCAAGAGATAAAGTCTTTTTAATGCCTTCCTGTAGGAGTAGTGGGATCAGGAAGGAGAGCCAGAAGAAATTTAAACTGTGCTGAAGGTAGTCCATCCTGCTCATCACCAATATTTGGATGTATTCTCCAAGTTGAAAGCAGAGAAACGTCCTCCACACTGAACCTGTGATCATCATATTGAACTGGAGGCTCTTCTACCTCTGGTTGGTGTTATCTACTCATTATCAAATAAAGAGTCATAAATACTGCGGGGCCTATATTTTACAGAATGTAGAGAAAGGTTTCATTAGGTAAAGCTCCTCTTCAACAGGAGAACCTGTCATTTTTTCAAGAAAAAGGATGGTGGCCTTCATTTGTGTGTTTACTACTGCAAATTCAATGCTTTCACTAGGAAGAACAGGTATCCTGTTCCTCCTATGAACCAGCTTCTTACCGTATTAAACAGTTCCACTATCTTCTCCAAGATAGAACAGCATGGTGCATATAATCTCCTGAGAATCAAAGAGGGAGATGAGTACTTAAATGCCTTTGGGACCAAATATGGTAGTTATGAGTATTTTTTTATGCAATTTGGCCTTCCCAATGCTCCTGCTTCTTTCCAAAATCTTGTAAAAAATATATTTGCAGATTTCTTGTATATTTTTGATGTATTTTATATAGATGATGTTATGGTCTTTTACAGTTCTGAGGGGGGGAATGTCAAAAATGTGGCCTATTTTCTCCAAAGACTGAGGGACAATAATCTGTTTTCTAAAGCCTCAAAGTGTTTATTCCATTCCTCAAGTGTGGAATACTTGGGCTATGCTGTTTCAAGTGATGGCCTCAAGATTGATTCTTCAAAGGTTCAGAAAATTCTGAATTGGCCTCAGCCCAAGAACATCAAAGCCCTTCAATAATTTCTTGGCTTTGCCAATTTCTATCATTGTTTCATTAAAAATTACTTTAAAAAAATCACTTCTCTCACTTCCCTTCTCAAAAAGGACTCTCCTTGTATCTTCAATGAGGAAGCTCTTAGTCAGCTTCAGATACTAAAAGAATCCTTCACAACTGCTCCTATCCTTTCCCATTTTAATACTTCTCTACCAACTATTGTAGAGACTGATTTTTCTTTTTATGCCTTGGGTGCTGTACTGAGTCAGTTGAATGACTCAGGAAAGCATCTCATTGCATTTGTTAGTGACAAGATTCTCCCAGCTGAGCTTAACTATGAAATCCATGTCAAGGAACTCCTTGGCATAGCTTGGGCTCTCAAGTGCTGGAGAGCTTTTCTTCTTTCTATTTCCAATTCTTTTGAGGTCTTGACAGAAAATTCTTCTCTTCAGTATTTCATGTCTTCCAAATTTCCTACTTGTAATCAGGCCCACTGGGCTTAATTTCTCTCTGAGTTTCATTTCACTATCACTTACTGCCCAGGAAGACTGACAACTTTACCAGATGCCTTGTCACACTGGGACAATGTGTAACCAGAGCAGGGGGGTGGACTTCATCAGCAAGAATCCTCAAAATTTCCATCAAGTAATTAAGCAAGATGGAATTCAAGAGTCATGATTCTTCTCAATCAAGGTTGAGATATTCTCAGACTTAAATGACTGTATTCAAAAAGAATTATGGCAAGAGAAAGACTACAAGGAGATACTCAAGCAACTAGAAAGAGGTGAATCAGTCTCAGATTATTCTCTTCAACCTCAAGCCAAGTTATTGTTATTTAAAGATAGAGTTTTAGTCCCAAGCAATGAAGAAATTCAACTGAATATTCTTCAAAAGGGTCATGAATCACCATTGGCTGGCCATTCTTTTCAGTAGAAGACCCTCAAGCTCATCTAGAGGAATTGTTATTGGGATGGCATGAATCAATTTATTTAGGACTATGTATCCTCATGTCAGCAATGTTCAAGAAACCAGAACATTCATCATATGAAGTTTGGATTACTAAAGGTTCTTCAAATTCCATCTGATCATTGGAATTAATTATCAATGGAATTTATTGCTCAATCGCCTCGGTCAAAAAACTTTGATTTAATCTTAGTGGTTGTGGACATATTCTCAAAAATGGAAATCTTCATTTGTGAGCCTTAGAGGTATTTTCATGTACCCAAAAGACCACAAATAAAAAAAAAGATACAAATATAAATAAAATGAATATTAAAATATAAATACAAAATTATATACAAAAATAAAAATTTAATTAAAATTTCAAATAAAAATTACATTAAATTTTAAGATTATTAAAATACATTTTTACTTCAAAAAATTAAGTAAAAATGAATTTTTAATAAAATTAATGAAATTGAAACATTCTTGGCAAAAGGTTAAATAAAATATATTATAGCTTTATATCCAATAAACAAAGATAAGAAAATGACTTCACCATTGGATTCTTCATAAAAAATAAGGTGGGGTCACCTCTGGGTAAAATTTCTGTAACTCAACTCTAAATAAGCTTAAATTAAGTTCTTTCCATTTTCTGTACAAAAGTTGAAAATCCTCAAAACCTTAATTCACACCACATGGGGTGTTAACCATCAATTTTTGTGTTGAAATCAAGGTGTTGTGTGTAGTTTAGAAGTTATGAGGAATTGAAGTATTTTCAATTGGAATGTCAAAATGTGTGCATGTATTACATAAGTGAACTGTAATTTAAATATGAGGTATCAATTATTAGAGTTGTGTACTGTAAAAATTCAATTCAATTGCATGTGTAAATCACAAGTGTATTACATGATGAAGAATTAAAGGAAAGATAAACTGGAATGATTAATTCTGGGGGGGAAGGAACTCTAGCTCTAAGGGGGAGCCAGACCCCCAAAATACTTGCTGACAGGCTTGGGATGTCAAACTCCACACAAAAGTTCATCACTTTTGGCCTGGAATTGAGTAACAGGGTCTGTGTCTCAATTGATGATGAGGTTTTGATACCAACCAGGGCAGTTTTAACTGTTTCCAACGGGGTAAAACTACCCTTAAGTTAAAAAACATCCTAGTAAAAACAGCTTTAACTGGTTTCTACGTCTCTTATACACATTCTGATGTGTTTTTAAGGCTCTAGACCAGGTATTACTGTAGTAATGGCTGATTTGAGGGTCTAAAATGGCTAAAAATGGCTTAAACCAGCCCTTTTTTGGTCTAAACAAGGGCTCAATGATGCCATAATTGGCTTTTCTGTTGTCAGACTGTTTTTAATGACTGACAAGAGTAAATTTTACTTTTGGAGTAAGAAAATTGATTGCTATAAAAGAATGTCTTCTTTGCCCCACTTTTCTCTTCATGTTAGTATCTTTTCCTTTTATAATTAGCTTAAAAACCATTAAACCTATTAAGAAAAGATTCAAACCACCTTTTTTATATCATTTTAAATATTTTAACCTCATTAAAAGAGAATAATAGCCAAAAATGGCTAAAATAAGCCCTTTTTGGTCTAAACCAGGGTTCAATAATGCCATAATTGGATTTTCTGTTGTCACAGTGTTTTCCACAACTGACAAGAGTAAATTTTACTTTTGGAGTAAGAAAATTGATGGCTATAAAAGAATTCCTTCTTTGCCCCACTTTTCTCTTCATGTTAGAATCTTTTCCTTTTATAATTAGTTTAAACACTGTTTAACCAATCAATAAAAGATTCCAACCACCCTTTACATATAATTTTAAACATTTTAACCACATGAAAAAATTATTATAATCATTGTTTGTAACTCTTAAAATCATTTTTACCCCTTGAACCACCCTATAAGTGAATTAAAGCATCTTTCATCACTGTTAACTTTGTCAATTTGTTTCCAAATTCACTCTGGTCACTTTTGGGCATGTTTTCTCTTTAAATATCTTTATAAAGGTTTTTTCTTCAATTAATTGCTTGCAGTTCTTTGCTCAATTAATTCCAATTGAAATTGCTCTTGAAGAAATTTCTTTTGTAGCCATAAATGTCTCTTTTAGAGTATTTTTGGATACATTTTTATTGTTGATAAAACAATAAATCTTTATGATATTATTGCTCTGTACTTATCAAGTTAAAAAAATAAAATTGGTGTTTCTTCTCTTAGTAATAATATTTCATACTGTTTTTAATCATTCTTTACCTTATACAAATTCTGAGGACAGGAAAAGTACTTGATTTTTAATCAAAGTTTCATATCCACACCTTAAATCATTCCAACCTATAGAAAAATAACTTCCCTGGACTTACCTCAAATCTTCCTCAGCACTGTCTTTTACAAACATGGCCTTACAGTAATTATTGTTAGTGATAGAGGATCATTATTTGTTTCATCATTCTGGACCAATTTATGTCAGCAGCTCAAGATATCAAGAGATCTTTCAACTTATTTTCATTTTGAAACAGAGGGACAGACAGAGAGGTTAAATAAGATTCTAGAACAGTATATTTGGATGTATTTCAGTTACCATAAAGATGACTGGCACACCTGGCTCCCTCTGGCTGAATTTGCCTACAATAATGCAGAACATTAATAAACAAAGAAATCACCTTTTTTCACTATTTATGGAATAAATCCCAGCTTTGACTCAATCCATATTTCTCAAGACTCACATGCTGGAAATTCATCAACAAAAATCCAATCAGTACAGAAAGTGGTCAAAGAAGAATTAGAGTCAGAAATAATGAAATTTAGAAAGTATGCAGATAGAAATAGGACAATTCCACCTGATTTTCAACATGGGGACAAAGTATGGCTACCATCAAAGAATATCAAGACTAAAAGACCCACCAAGAAACTTTAAGGAAGATGTTTTGGACCCTTTGAAGTCTTGAAGAAGATTGGAAGCCATGGATATCACCTCAAGTTTCCTTTGAAATGGAAGTCAGTTTACCCTGTATTCCATGTGTCATTATTAGAACCAGTCAAGCAGTAAAGTATCCCAAATCAAAAGCAATTGCCACCAACACAAGGTTTAGTGGAGGAGCAAGAAGAATTGGAAGTGGCTTGGGTTCTGGACTCAAAACTCAAAAGTGGTAAATTATGGTATCTTGTAGTGTGGAAAGGATTTACTGAAGACCCAGAGAGAACAAATTGGGAGCCAGATTCCAACCTTACCGACTCACCAGACCTTGTCAAGGACGTGCATTCATTGTATCCTGACAAGCCTGGCCCAAAATACCTCAAGAGTTTGTTTTTTATGGTGCTTGGTGGGGATTGGATTTTATGAAAGTAAGTTCCTCTCCTGGCATGCACCTTTAAAGGGGTATTCTACCCAAATGTTGTCGTAATAATCACCTTGGCCACTTTTTGAGAACTTGTCAATTCTCTGGAAAGATTCAGAAGGCCTTGCAACATCAATACCCTAAAATTTGGACCTTTCCTCAAGATATGGAAAAATTTCTTCTTTTCTTTTATTTTTCCTTTTCCAAAATATGCAATTTATCAGTATTCAAGAAATTCATTACTTCAAAGTCAATTATGGCAAAGTTTATCTGTTTTATGGTGCTTGGTGGGGAGTGGAAGGTATGAAAGAATTCATGGCAAATATCAACCAAATCACCACAAGAAGGACAAAACTCAGGAATTCTTTATTTATTTCCCTTTACTCTCATTTTTTCTTGAGTTCTTCCCTTTCTTTACTTGTATAATTTTGTTTCTTTTATTTACTTATAAAGCAGCAGCATCCCCTCTCATATCATGTATTGGGAGGTTCCATTTATTTTTTTATTTTTGTTTTTTAGTAGCTATAAGAGTGGGGATAAAAGCCAAACCCAACAAAAACAAGAACAAGGAAACTAGTTATCTCTACCCAATTAATCAAAGGTTCTCTGGAAGTAATTGATAATTTCATCCTCATACCAGGAAAACTTGGCAGCCATCTCCTCAGAATCAGTACCCAGAATAGTCTTATCATTAGCATACATAATTACCTCCCTACTATTTCTATCAACCCTTCTAGACAACCTGGCCTTCACTTTCCATATTTGAATCCTCTCTGTTAACCCAGATAGGCCAACCTTCCCTTTGCTGATATACTTTGGTGGCAGGAAACGGAAAAGGAGAGTGGTCCTCTCTTTGTCTACTGGAGCTGGCCACAGGTTGAAGCTGTTGGGAGGTGACCATGGGGGATGGTCTCACTGTTGAAACCAAAGAAGACCTGGGTGAAAGAGGAGTAATTGTGGAAAGGACTGGTTTGAAATTTCTGGGGGTACTGGGTATTATTTGACTTTGGAATCTTTTGGCAGGAGGTTGAGAAGGTGAAGTACTGTATCGGTGTCCAGCAGAGTTAAGTACCACCTCAACTTCTTCACCATCCAGTTAATCACTACCTTCAGCATTAGGATTGGTGGGGAATTGGGCAATTTTTCTTGTTCTCTTCACCACACCTTCAGTGTTGATCCTTGAGATGGGGACCTCTGAGCTGTAATAAATTGGCCTACCTCCAATTGGAATGAGGCCTCCAACATTGGTCCACCTAGCCACCTCCATCTGCTTGGAACCAGTCACTAATACAAGATATCAGTATCACAATCAATCAAGAAAATCACCATACTCACAGCTGGAATACCCTGAAATACCATCAGGGGTAGGGGCCTCAGAAACTGGGGACTCTTCCCCAAAAGGCTCATCCTTCTTGCTCCAAAATTATCTTCTGATGTTGAAAGCTGGTATTCCAGGGCAACAACATGGCTTCATCCCAACAAAACAGAAATAGAACTTTGAAGACTTTGAGTTGAAATATTGAAAACAGTCCTTTCCTTTCATAAAACACTCAGTACAAGCAGGATCAAGAGCTTCAACTGATTTTCAACCATCATATGTTTGAAAAGGATCAAAGTAGCCAGAAGAAGCCATTGACCAAGACAGACCCAATCAACCAAGGATTCCAGAACCACAAATAACAGACATTGGCGGCACAGAAGGGGAGGATTCAATGAGTTTAGTCAGTTTGGAATTAATTAATAAAGATTATGGAAGAAGAAGAATTCAAGCCTGAAGAAATCAGAAAGGGTGTGGGGCCATAACTGTAAGGTGTGGATATGAAACTTTGATTAAAAATCAAGTACTTTTCCTGTCCTCGAGATTTGTATAAGGTAAAAATCAATTAAAAATAGTAAGAAATATTATTTTTAAGAGAAAACACGCCAATGTTATTGTTTATAACCTTATTAGTATAAAACAATAATATTATAAAGATTTATTGTTTTACCAACAATAAAAATTTATCCAAAAAATACTCTACAAGAAATATTTTAAGGCTACAAAAGAAATTTCTTCAAGAGCAATTTCAATTGGAATTAATTGAGCAAAGAACTGAAAGCAATTAATTAAAGAACAAAGTCTTTAAAAAGAATATTAAAGAGAAAACACGCCCAAAAGTGACCAGAGTGAATTTGGAAACAAAGTGACAAAGTTAACAGTGATGAAAGATGCTTTAATTCACTTTTGGGGTGGTTCAGGGGTAAAAATGATTATAAGAGTTAAAAACAATGATTATAATGATTTTTTCACGTGGTTAAAAGGATTGAAATGATTTGATAAAGGTGGTTAGAATCTTTTATTGATTGGTTTAACAATGTTTAAACTAATTATAAAAGGAAAAGATTCTAACATGAAGAGAAAAGTGGGGCAAAGAAGACATTGTTTTATAGCCATCAATTCTCTTACTCCAAAAGTAAAATTTACTCTTGTCAGTCGTGAAAAACAGTCTGACAACAGAAAAGCCAATCATGGCATCATTGAACCCTGGTTTAGACCAAAAAGGGCTGGTTTAAGCCATTTTTAGCCATTTTAGACCCTTAAATCAGCCATTACTATAGCAATACCAGGCCTAGAGCCTTCAAAACACGTCAGAATGTGTGTCAGAGGCGTAGAAACCAGTTAAAACTGTTTTTACTGTGATTGTTTTATCTTAAGGGTAGTTTTACCCTCTTGGCAACAGCTAAAACTACCCCAGTTGGTATCAAAACCTCATCATCAATTGAGTCCACAAACCCTGTAACTCAATTCCAGGCCAAAAGTGATGAATATTTGCGTGAATTTTGACATCCCACGCCTGTCAGCAAGGAATTTGGGGGTCTAGCTCCCCCTTAGAGCTGAAGTTCCTTTTCCCCTCCAAATTTAATCTTTCCAATTTATTTTTCCTTTAATTCCTCATCATGTATTATACTTATAATTTACATATGTAATTCAATTGAATTGTACAGTACAATACAGTAGTAATTGACACCTCATATGTAAATCAAAGTTCACTTATGTAATACACGCGCACATTTTGACATTTCAATTGAATTCAATTGAAAATACTTCAATTCCCCATAGCTTCTAAACTAAACACAACACCTCAATTTTAACACAAAAATTGATGGTTAACACCACATGTGGTGTGAATTAAATTGAAGTTTTGAGGATTTTCAACTTTTTGTATTGAAAATACTAAAAACTTAATTTAAGCTTATTTAGAGTTGAGTTACAAGAATTTCATTCAGAGGTGACCCCACCTGATTTTTTATGAGGAATCCAATGGTGAAATAATTTTTATATATTTATTTATTGTATAAAAAGTTATAATAATTTTTATTTAACTTTTTTCCAAATTTATTTATTTTTTCACAGTTTTGTTAAAATTTCATTTTTACTTAATTTTTTCAAGTATAAATGTAATTTTATACTTACAAAATTTAATGTATTTTTATTTTTAAATTGTAATTAATTTTTTTATTTTTAATATAATTTTATATCTATATTTATATTTTTATTTTAATAATATAAATAAATTTATTTTATTTATATTAATATGTTATTTTTGTATTTGTGGTCTTTTGGGTATATGAAATTACCTCTAAGGCTCACATTCCCTCCCCCTAAAAAAGAATATTAATTTGTAATATTGGTATTTCTAGTGTGTCTGAATCTCCTCAGGAGTTTGGTAGCTTCTGGTATATCTTTTTCTTCTAACCATTCATCTTCACAAGTTGGGTCACTGTACCTAACAAGGTATTCCCTTACTTTCTTGGTTCTTAATTTCCTTTCTTTAAGAACTTTGGTAATTTTCTTAGTACCAGATGTCTCAATAGGAGGTATAACTTGGGGAATCTTATTCCTCAAGGCAAATTTTTCAGCATCACTAGATTTATATGGCTTTATCAAGCTCACTGTAAATGTAGGATACTTATTGCTAAGCTCTTCAGATAACTCTACTTCAACAGCATTTTCTCCATGGAGGGCCTTAATCACAAAAGGTCCTGCAAAGGAGTCTTTCAGCTTTTTACATACTTTGATGTTATTGAAGTTAGTGGTGGATAAGGTCTCTCAATGTTAAGAATGATGTCAACTTCATGACCAATAATTGCTCCTAGAGGTTCTTTGTCTGAAGCAAATGCTCCTCTGTGGTCATACAAAAGGGAAGAAAGTTCATTTTCTTGTTTATCAGTCAGATGAAGGCTTATTTCAGCTTCATTTAACTGATCAGACTTGAATTTCTCTAACTCTAAGTTGACTTGTGATACCTTATTTACTGTAATTTGTCTTTTAAATGGTAAAAAGGAAAATTTTTGGCACTTATTGTCTCCAATAGTAAAGTATCTGTCGTTGTTATTATGCAAATCTATCCCATACATGATTAAATAGTCATTTCCCAATATAAAATGGGTACTAGAGCAATTTTCCATAACAACAAATTCCCATTCATGTGTGGGAATATGACATTGGTCTTAAAGATTCCTAATGCTTTCATTGGGTTACCTGCACTGTTGAATTTTATACCATCAAGTAGGTGAAATCTTCATTTATCATATGATCCTTTCCATACTTCATCCAAGGCATGTATTAGAGAGTTGTCCTTACAGTCTTTGTTCACTAATTGGTATAAGATGCTACAATTGTTATCTTGAATGTAACTATTTCTGACCTCTTCACAGAAGGTGGTGTTCAAGTCTGTAACACTTATTCCTTCTATTGGGATTTGGTTTTCATAAGTTGTACCCCTTGAGTTTTTGATAAATCAAGTTGACTATTGCTCAATTGTGGCAAGTGGGAATAAGACTCCATGATGTCAAAAGTGGCATTGATATTTTCTATATCTTTTGAAGATTCAGAAAATATGGATGACTTATCATCTGAATTGTATTCAATTATGTCATCTTTTTCAAAATCAAGTCCCTTTTCAATATTATTTTCATTGATTTCCCTCCTTTTTGGACATGTATTGGCTAAATGGGTGGTGCTTTGGAAAATATGGCACTTTCTGATTGTATCTGCAGATTTATACCTAACATTATTAGAATTTTCTTTGGGGTTTTTGTCCACAGAATCTTTCCAAGGTGTATTAAACCTTGTTTCAAGATTAACCCTACTAGAACCAATCTTGGTTCTGGTGGTTACTTCTTCTAATATATTGATAATATCCTCTGCTGAAGATTGTTCAGTAGTCCTGCTTTTGACAGCATGCTCTAAGTCTCCTCCACATTGTCTCAGAATTTTTCTATGGATCATAAATTCTGACATGTCTGGATATAATGCTGTTAATCTGTCCTTTTGTTGACAAAACCATGGTAAAGCTTTGTCTTTATCAGCATTAAATTTGGCAGATTCAAAGGCTGTCTCAACTTTAAACCTCCAAGCATCATTTGCCCATTTTTTAATGATTTGGGTTTTCCACCAAGTCCAACTCTGGTGTCCATGTGCTTGTCTTATTTTGATGTACCATCTGTGAGCTGATCTGGTAAACAAGGTGTTAAACCTGGCTGTTACCAATCTGTCTGGTAATTCAAAATCCTCTTTGATCATTTCAATACCTCTAATGAATTCCATATGATCATACTCTCCTTCACCACTGAAGTGAGGCCATTCTTTAAGTTTTGGAACTTCTTTCAAGAGTGCTTAGCCCATTGATGGTTCCAAGTTATGAAAAGAAGTGGATAATTCATTTTTTACTTGTGAATTATCAGGATCCAATACTTGTGGACTTGGAATTCTAGTGCCCTCATTTTGATTTAGAGGTGTAGACATTCTTGGTAAGGTGTTCAGTATTTGTTCAATGTCATTCATTTTACTGTTGCTACACCTTTGGGGATTTCTGTATTCCTGTTGGAAGCTTTGTATTAAATTTATTACTTCAGTTTTATACATGTTTTCCTTATGTGTCAGTTCTTGCCATAACTCTGTCTGTGTTGTATTATAAGCAGTGACTTGGTTCAATTTCATTGATAATTTTGATACTTCTTCTTGTGAAGCATCAAAACACTTTTTCAAGGCAATGGTATATGTCTTTACTTCAGTAAATGAATTTGAAATGTCATCAAGGACTTTCTTGTTATCTGTTTTGATAATATTTATGGCTTGTTTATTTCTTGTTTCAATTATGTCATCAATATTGAATTTAGAATATTTATCTGTTAATTCTTTAATAATGGCAGATTGTTCATTTATTTTATTGCTAGAAGAATTATCATTATTAGAATTTTTAATTGTTCTTAAAACTTTTTCAAAACACATAATTGTTTCATTAATTTGGCACAGACTCAGGTTGTTTGTTTTAATGTTGTTAGAAATGGTTTCATTTTTATCAGAAAGATTTTTTTTCACGTCATTTATAGCATCATACAACTCTGGGATGGAATCAAATATATCAGAAATCATTTCTGGAATATTAATCTGGCTTCCTCCTTCTTCTGTAGTTCCATCATGGTTCTGGCCATCTGAAATACATTTTCCATGGCATCCTGCTGAATCTTTGGGATTCTGTAGCCCTGGCTGTAGGGTTTTGGGGCTGGTGCCTTCCCTTTGCCCTTGTTTGGAACTTGTGGCTGTTGTTTCACGTTGGAATTGCTGGTGCTGGCCACTGGGGCTGTTTTTGGCACTGGTTTGGGTGGTGGAGGGTTGTTTTTCCTCCATTCTAGTGTCAACAGCATCATGTTTTTCTTCTCCATCAATGGATGCCATCCATTGAGCAATTTGCAAGTGTTGGGATGGCCCAGGAATTTTCTTACTGTCAGGTAAGAATTCATGCAATTATTCCACAGGTCTGCAAGGATCTGGTACTTTTTGAATTGAAGTGCATTGTTGTATGCACTGTGGCTGGATTTGTATATGTCCACAGAGGCTTGTTGTGGCGGTGTCAGCTCTTTTTGAAGGTAAAATGGTATTATCAGCTTCAGAATGACCCAATTTAGTTGTTTGGAAGTCATCAACTGACCCTTTTCCTTCTGTACCTGATTGGCCTCTGCCATGATCACGTCTATTACCTTTTTGGGAGCTGCTTGAGGGGTTGTAGCTGGCTCCTGACCTGGTTGAAGGCATAATTATGGTTTAAAAAGGCTTAAAATAGTATTTTTACGTCAAAAAACTTACTATTGGCCAAATTCTTATCTTTCTGAAGGGTATTACTTATGTCCAAGCTAATCAATTCAGAAGATATTGGTTCAGGTTGGTTATTTTGAGTCACAATAACAGTACTATTATGGTCTGAAT
The DNA here is from genome assembly GCA_023105745.1 of Austropuccinia psidii. NCBI lineage: Eukaryota > Fungi > Basidiomycota > Pucciniomycetes > Pucciniales > Sphaerophragmiaceae > Austropuccinia > Austropuccinia psidii. The sequence continues at coordinate 20,692,328 of JALGQZ010000005.1, forward strand.
TAATAGTACTTGCAGGAATAATGCTGGTGACTGTTGAGGCTGTTTCGATGTTTTCTTGTCTTACCACGTTGTCAGACACTAAAATTAATGAAAAAGCCAATTCATTAAGTAAAAAAAGGGATATTTCAAAAAAGAAATAAAAATACAAGCCTCACTTATAATATGAAAAAAATTATTTTTTATGGATTTTTTTGGATTATAAGTATTTTTTATATGTTTTTAAATTTTTCAATATAAGAAAAAAGATTTAAAAAGAGTAAAAAATATGTCACAGGTAAAATATCACGGCTGGGCCCCCAAATGTAAGGTGTGGATATGAAACTTTGATTAAAAATCAAGTACTTTTCCTGTCCTCAAAATTTGTATAAGGTAAAAATCAATTAAAAATAGTAAGAAATATTATTTTTAAGAGAAAACACGCCAATTTTATTGTTTATACCTTTATTAGTATAAAACAATAATATTATAAAGATTTATTGTTTTACCAACAATAAACATTTATCCAAAAAATACTCTACAAGAGATATTTTAAGGCTACAAAAGAAATTTCTTCAAGAGCAATTTCAATTGAAATTAATTGAGCAAAGAACTGCAAGCGATTAATTAAAGAAAAAATTCTTTAAAAAGAATATTAAAGAGAAAACACACCCAAAAGTGACCAGAGTGAATTTTCAAACAAAGTGACAAAGTTAACAGTGATGAAAGATGCTTTAATTCACTTTTGGGGTGGTTCAGGGGTAAAAATGATTATAAGAGTTACAAACAATGATTATAATGATTTTTTCACGTGGTTAAAAGGATTAAATTGATTTGATAAAGGTGTTTGGAATCTTTTATTGATTGGTTTAACAATGTTTAAACTAATTATAAAAGGAAAAGATTCTAACATGAAGAGAAAAGTGGGGCAAAGAAGACATTCTTTTATAGCCATCAATTCTCTTACTCCAAAAGTAAAATTTACTCTTGTCAGTTGTGAAAAACAGTCTGACAACAGAAAAGTCAACTATGGCATCATTGAACCCTGGTTTAGACCAAAAAGGGCTGGTTTAAGCCATTTTTAGCCATTTTAGACCTTTAAATCAGCCATTACTATAGCAATACCAGGCCTAGAGCCTTCAAAACACGTCAGAATGTGTGTCAGAGGCGTAGAAACCAGTTAAAACTGTTTTTACTGTGATTGATTTATCTTAAGGGTAGTTTTACCCTCTTGGAAACAGCTAAAACTACCCCAGTTGGTATCAAAACCTCATCATCAATTGAGTCCACAGACCCTGTAGCTCAATTCCAGGCCAAAAGTGATGAACTTTTGCGTGAATTTTGACATCCCACGCCTGTCAGCAAGGAATTTGGGGGTCTAGCTCCCCCTTAGAGCTGAAGTTCCTTTCCCCCCCCAAATTTAATCTTTCCAATTTATTTTTCCTTTAATTCCTCATCATGTATTATACTTATAATTTACATATGTAATTCAATTGAATTGTACAGTACAATACAGTAGTAATTGACACCTCATATGTAAATCAAAGTTCACTTATGTAATACACGCGCACATTTTGACATTTCAATTGAATTCAATTGAAAATACTTCAATTCCTCATAACTTCTAAAGTAAACAAAACACCTCAATTTTAACACAAAAATTGATGGTTAACACCACATGTGGTGTGAATTAAATTAAAGGTTTGAGGATTTTCAACTTTTTGTATTGAAAATACTAAAAACTTAATTTAAGCTTATTTAGAGTTGAGTTACAAGAATTTCATTCAGAGGTGACCCCACCTGATTTTTTATGAGGAATCCAATGGTGAAATAATTTTTATATATTTATTTATTGGATAAAAATTTATAATAATTTTTATTTAAATTTTTTCCAAATTTATTTATTTTTTCACAGTTTTGTTAAAATTTCATTTTTACTTAATTTTTTCAAGTATAAATGTAATTTTATACTTACAAAATTTAATGTATTTTTATTTTTAAATTGTAATTAATTTTTTTATTTTTAATATAATTTTATATTTTTATTTTATTTATATTAATATGTTATTTTTGTATTTGTAGTCTTTTGGGTATAAGAAATTACCTCTAAGGCTCACAATAACACATTTTATGGCCTCCTAAAGGTCTTCAATGTGGGGCTCTAAGGCCCCAATCAGCACTCCAGGACCCCCCCTTCAGCTCTGGGGAGGTCACTTTTCTTGATGGTCCTGGACCACCCTCAATGGGCCCAGGCCATGTAGGTAAATTTGGGAATTGGCATTTTTTGGAGTCCCATGGACCCCCTGAAGCCCTAGCAAATTTGGGCCCAGGGGGACTCCAGTAGCCCCCACAGACCGTGAAGATCATAAAAACCCCTAATGCCTCAAAAGGGCTTAAAATTGGCTTAGACCCAAAAATTTCAAAAATGGCCACAGATGTGGCATTGACCAAGAGCACTCATATGGCCCAGAATGGTCCAAAAGGCCACTTTCAAAGCCATATATTCAAGGAAGATGGGGAAAAGACCCCTCCTTTAAATTACCAAGTGAATAATCAAGGCTGAAGGCAAGAAGGGGCCAAAAGGAACATTTTGGTCAAATCTTAATGGGGTATATGTTCATATACTCATTATTCATCATTTTTAAAGCAGAAGAGCTTGATGGCCTTCTTTTTGGGATACAACCCAAGGCCAAGGAGTGAATGAAAGCTTGCTGAATGATTTCAAAGGAAAATCATATTTTGAAAGCTGGAATGTACTTACTCAAGGAAAAGGGGAAGGACAATTTAATCAATTATGAAAAGGAAGAAGAAGAGTGAGAAAGAAAATTAAAAGAAAAAATTTGAGGATATTAAGATGCCACTCAACAGTGGCAGGGTATCATGGTGTTTAGGAGCCCACCAGTTTCAAGAGGGGGATACTGTAACAACCGCTATTCAGGGGTAAGGGCATTCAATCTTACACTCATTCAAACACATCAAACAAGCAAGTCCAATGTGTCTATAAGTAATCAGTTTCAGAAATAATCCTTGCTGAGACATGCATACAGCTTGGTTCCTCAATACAGCCTGTCAACTCTTGTACAGGCTGGATTGACTCAATACAGTTTTGGATAAATCTATGATCACTAAATACCACCACACCTCTTGTACACATCCTGTATAGCCATACAGGACCTGTGTTGTTCAAACTCAATCCAATCATTAATTCCTCTCATTAAATTTCTCTGTCTGGATCAGGGCTGATGATTCTCACATATACCAGCCCCTCTTTCTTCCCCAGTTAATTAATTTATTATTTTATGAATATTCTTACCCTTATTTTTGGGTATTATATTTATTTTTTTCAAGTTAGTCTTTGCATTTCTTCTTTGCCTGTAAATTATGAGTTGTGGTGGCCATATTCTTATTAACCCTTCTCTTTCCTTCTGACAGGTTGAAGCAGTGGACTTGGACGTGTTTGTGGTTGGCTCTTTTCTTTCTTACTCTTATTGTCTGTTGCTTTTTTTCTTATATTTATTTTATTAGTAATCTTTTCTTATTACACTCTTAAGTGTATTACACTTTACCATATCTTGAGCCCTCAATAATTAAGCTCCAGTTTACTGAGTGCCAGGCCTTATTCACTTAGAAGAGCTTCTGTGACAGCATTGTGCATATATGAGACTAATGTCATATTTCTACATATCAATGGAAACTTAAGAATAACTGTTTAGCTTTTTGTTATGGAAAACTGCTGTATTACCCATGTTATATTTGGAAAAAATTACTTAATCATGTATGGAATAGATTTACATAAAAATAAAGACAGATACTTTATTATTGGGGAAAATAAGTGTCAAAAATTTTTCTTTTTACCATTTAAAAGAAAAATTATGCAAATAAAGTATCCCCAGTCAGCTTGTAGTTTGAGAAATTCAGGTCTGAACAGTTAAATGAAGCTGAAGCAAGTCTTAATCTTACTGATAAAAAGGAAAATGAACTTTCTACCCTTCTATATGACCACAAAGAAGCCTTTGCATTGGATAAAGAGCCTTTGGGGGAAATCCTTGGTGATGAAGTTGACATTATTTTTAATATTGAGAGACCTTATCCCCCACTCTTGAGAAGGCCTGCATATCCAGAGAGCCCTGGAGCTCCCTATTAAACAACTTCCAGACCTTGGTGTAATAAGAAATATTGGCCACAATGAGGAAGTAGGAATAGCTACACCAGTCATAGTGGCATGTAAAAATGAAAAATCCAGAATGGTTGGGCAATTTGGAGCTCCCAAAACCTACACTGTCCCAGAAAGATATCCCATACCAAAAATCCAAATTGACATTACTCAAATACCTAAAGCAGTGTACAAAAGCACTACATATACCCTTAAAGGATTCCAAAAAAATGGAGTGAAACCAAGAGCAAGGAAATATTATTGTTCATTGTGGGGTGTATGGATATTTGAGTATGTCATTGGTATCAAAAATGCACCTTCACACTTCCAAAGGATGATGAATGAAATCTTCCCTGAAGAACTTTCAGAAGGATGGTTAATCATTTAAATTGATGACATTTTTTCTGTTCTAAGACTTGGGAGGAACATATATTAGAGTTCTCCAGAGTTTTGAGAAAATTTCAATCTATAAACATGAAGATTTATTGAAAGAAATGTCACTTTGGATTTAAAGAACTAAAATACCTGGGACATGTATTATCTAGTCTATTCCTTGGAATTGACATAAACAAGGTTGCAGAAGTACTACTGAGGCCTATTCCTCAGAAAAGGAAATAAATCCAGTCCTTTGTGTGATTAGAAGCTTACTACAGGCAGCACATTAAAGACTTTGAATCCATAGCAAGACCTCTTTATAAATTGTGGGACAAAGACACAGTATTTGAGATGACCATTGACAGGGTCAAAGCTTTTAAATCTTTGAGGCAAGCCTTAACCACTGCTCCACCCTTACTTATTCCAGACTTTAAGCTACCCTTCAAGCTTTATATTTATGAATCAGGGGATGGGCTAGGTCCTGCACTTCATCAAGTCCAGCTTATAAATGACAATACTGTGGAAGGACCCATATGTTACATATCTAGGAAGATCAACCCATCTTAACCCAGATATGAGGAAAGTCCAATGGAATGTTTATTCCTTTTCTGGGCCTTTGGGAAGCTTAATTTGTCAGCAGGTTGCTCAAATCCAGAGCACAAGCATGACAGCCAAAATACCATAAACTAATGGTAGAACAAAATACCACCAAAGGATGGAGCTGAGCCAAACCAGATAAAAAGGTATTAAAAGAAAGAAGAAACTAACCTCTTTCCAAATATACAAGTCTGATAATAATGGGACAAAGAATAACAAAGCTATTCAAGCTCAAAGCAGTCGCTGAGCATAAAACTTAATTTTCACCTCTCATCTGAAATCCAGAGAAAGAGGGTGAACCCTACAAAATGTGTTTTCATATTAAATATCTCAATTAGGGCTATCCAATGGTACTAGCCGAATTGAGCTAGCACCAAAACTACAGAAGTTATGGCTAAAATAAGGTCAAATAAGGGTGAATAAAATATTCACCTCTCATCTACCTTCTACAGTTTTAGTGTGAGATAACTAAAGTGGGGTCTTTTTGGAAAGTGCTGAAGAAGAACTCTCTGATGTTTTCATCTTTTTACCCATAACTCAAATAGAACAAAGGTTATGGAGAAAACTAGTTCCATACATGTCTGGATAAAAATACATTTGTGGATAATAAAAATTGAACATGGTATAGCTTTGCCATATTTAATAATACCAATACCAAATCAGGTACCACTGTGTAGATCGCATTCAGGGCTACTCAATGAGTCAGATTTGAGCTCAATATCTCAAAAACTTAAAAAGGTATGGCAGTTTTAAGATTGAAATCCCACAATTTGGCCAATACACCTTTATTGTGGGATACGTTCCCATATCTTTGATTATGAGGTGGCAAATAGACAAAGTACCTTATTTATAGTTAAAATACTCATAGTTCATTTAATACTGGGGCCCATACAGGTTCTGTAGAGCATTCTAAGTGTCAGAAGAGGGCTATGTGGTCCGCAGATGAAAATTTTCACCCTTTATTGGTGAAAACCTCCCAGGTGTGGTTTTTAAGCCACATCTGAGCCCAGTAAAGAGTACACAGGCTGTGAGAAAGCCAGAAGCCAGTCCTTGAAAGCAAAATTTCTTTACTTCCTCTACATGAAACTGTCTAGAGGACCTTTTAACCCAATTTCAGGATAAAAAGGGACCTTTCTCTTCCCAAATGAGAAATCCCCATCCTTCTCTGGAATTTCTATGTAGTACAGCTGTCAAAAGAAGTTATACTCTTGTAAAATGATCAGGAATACTTATAGTTAAAGGTATTTTAGTCTTTATTATAATAAACCAATGGTAAAGCTACACCCAGGGTTTTCAATAGCACTTTCCACCACTATTCTTCTATAGTAAAACCCGTAATTCTATCTTTTATAAGCTTTTTTATTATAAGACACCATGTCACAGTCACAGTTTAAGCTGTAAATAGTCATATAACAACTTCTTCATAGACTCATCCTGACATTTTGGGGGTCAGGTCATGTTTTTTTTTGAATTTTTTGGACTAATTTGGCATTAACAGTGAATTTTTCTTAATTTTTATCTTTTTAATCATTGCTTCTTTTCTTTTTTAGGTGTAAAAAACCTTAAATAAATAAATAATATATTATTATTTTCTTTTTTTGGAATATAAACATACACCACTGTATTTTTTGATTATAATTTTCATCACCACAGACTATTTTGGGCATTTTTTTGATATAAAAACACTTAAAGACCCTTAATACATTCTTTCTTTTGAGAAAGAAACCCTCTTTAATGTAAATAACAGCTTCAGAGGCATGGTGGACATATTGATAATTTCATTTGTCCATTAAAGAACCACTTATAAGATTGCACTTGTTAATTACAAGTTAATCTGTAAGATATTGGGATACAAACTGTATACCATAAATCCATCATACAGTATTTTTGATATGTAGTTGATTGCAAATTACAACTCATAGTACAAGAGCAAAATATAGTAATATATTGCCCAGAGGCCATTCTTGGATGTGCAAATATCATTCCAAGAAGTCTTGTCTGACATAATTCCTCTACCTTTCTGTTTCAGTGGAATAAAACCTCATACCACTTGAAAAAAATTCACAAGGCAACACACCTGTGACACCCTCAGATACAACAGTACAGAAGGTCAAAGAGAAAAGGCGCAGTGAAGGCCTTATTGCCACCAAAACATGGACACCAATAGCCACTCAGAGGAGTAGAACACCACAAAACTCTGCATCCATTAAAGGTAAACCAACCTTGACAGCTTTTACAGGAAAGATCACAGTAATTAACCCAATTGTAACTTCTAAAGGAAAGTTTTCCAAATCAGTAGAAAAAAATTGTACAAAGCACATTCAATGTTAGATACCCTAAGAACACAAAGGTTTTGACTTCTTTCAAACACTAACATGTCCCCTGTACACCTCAGGAACCATCCAGAAGACAGACCAGAGACACTGTAATAGATGACAGGACACTGAGGGAAATCATACCCATACTGCCATTCACCCTCCAATTCAATGGGAACCTCAAAACAGAGGACTGGAAGGATATGAATCAATATCTTAAGCTCCACAAACTCCTCAAAGATCTACAAATGGAGCATGGACAACAAGATGTTCAACCTAGCTTCACACTGGGAAGAACTGGGGGCATTCGGCCAGAAGGTATGTCTCAAAGAGATACCCTTCAAAGATCTTATGGTAATAACAAAAGGATGGAATCCCAACAGGAACCTCAAACTCCTGGAGGAAAGGGAAGCCAGGATAAGGGAGAATCAAGCCACTATCCAAGCTATAGAAGAACAACTGAACCAGAAATTGCATACTCTGATTCCTTCAGGCTCACAAGGAGTAGACCAACCCAGCTCTCAAGTGGCTTCATACCATTCAGGCACTAGCAAATCAGTGGCCAAGAGCCACCATTCTTCAAAATCCCAGGTACTTTCCAGGAGAATACAAAGATCAAAGCGCAAGAACAAGACTTCTTTCAACAAAATGCAGAAAGAGTCAGACCCAATGATACAGAAGCTGTTGGACTTGGTGAAAGAAGTGCACAAGAGCCAGAAATAGTTGTAAATACTTTTAATATAATCAGAAGGCCTGATACTAGAAATATTATCCCCACTCATGTGGTACATAGTTTTGTAACACCTGAGAGTAACATAAACAGTAATGAGCTGTGGTTACAAATGTCCCAATTTTCAGATCCAACCCAAGAAAAGTTTGCAAAGCTCCAAAAAAAGAATTTGAGGTTGGAAGAATTGACAGACTCACAAAACAAAGCTGTAAAAACTCTTCAAGAAGGCTATGCTAAACTAAGCAAAGCCTCAGAAGAAGCCAACAAAAGAATTAACCAAGTCTTAGAGGAGAAACACCACTGAAAAAGGGACATGGAATCTCTGGATCAAGACATTAACAAATTGTTTAATGTCTGTCAGAACATAAAGCCCCAACCACAAGGCAATTTTTTGGATAATCCATACCACCAGGAAGACATCAAGCCATATTCCTTGTTGGAGAATAAGGCAAGGTCTCCATCACAATACCAAGATGGAGATAACATGAATTATTCTGAGAAGGAAGCACTGAACAAGCTTCCAGAGGCCTCAAGTTGGCCAAAATTCTCTGGTGTAGGAGAATATGATCACATGGAGCTCATTGATTATATTTATGGACTCTTTATTGATGTGCCAAGCATACCAGACTACTGCATCACTGCTAGGCTAAATACAAAATTCAAAGGAAATGCTAGTATTTGGTACACAGAAATCAAAGAAATCCATGGCAGAAGAAACTGGCCATGACCAAAGAGTCAAATAATCCAGAAGTGCAGCAATGGCAATTTGATATGGCAAAAGACCATGTAATTTGAGAATGGAAAATACTAAGTGGACAAAGATCCATATGAGTGGTGTCTTAGACAGTCTAAAAGACTTAGAGCCATTGATCCTCAAATGAACATTCAAATGAGGAATCACAAACTCTTGACACATATTCCAGGAGAACTAGAGCATGAAATAAAATGCAGATGCAACCAGAGTTTCACCCTAGATGACATTTACAATACCTAAAAATATAGAAGTAAGAGGAAAAATATAGGGAATAACTCTCTATATAGAGGCAACAGTTTCAAAGAGAAAAATCCTTACAGGTTTGACAAAAAAGACAAACCCAAAGAAAAGAAAGCAGATGTGACAAAGAAGAAGAACCCTTGTGAGAATTTTTGATTAACAGACCACTATTCCAACAACTGTTCAAAGGCAAAGGAAAAGATCTATTCCATTGAGAAAGTCCCAGAGGAAGAAACCCAAGAAGAGGATTCTGAATCTGACTCCATGGTTGATGCAATCATAGAGATCTCTGATGATGACAAAGACCAAATAGAGAAGTTCCTAGTAGATTACCAAGAAGAAACACAACTAGAAATTCAGGATATACAGTTGGAAGCAGGCCTACCACAAGACACTTCTAATAGGAACTTGTGAAAACACACACAAGATGTGCAAACCTTCTTAGTCACACCAACTAAGGGGATGGAATATATTCATGGAACAGCCACCAAGATGAATGTATGTATTGACCATGCTCAACACCCATTAATCATAGATAGTGGAGCGCACTGCTCCTTAGTGGCCAGAGAATTTCTGGACAAAAATTTTCCAAATTGGAGAAAACAACTCTTTCCAACAAAGGCAAAGAACTTTAAAAGCTCATCAGGGAAAATGAAATCCTTTGAGACCGTTATCAAAGAGATAATCACACTACATAGGAAAGGTAATATCAGACTCAACCCAGAGTTTGTAGTGCTTGAAGATGCTCACATCCAGGGATTCTTACTGGGAACAGACTATCAGAGGATGTATGGAATAGACATTTACAATAGTAAAAATAGGCACATCGCAATAGGTGCAAACAAGGAAAAGAAATTTTCCATTAATATATAACAGTTGTCCAACCAAGACCCTTTATAGGAATTACTCAATGAATTCAAAGAAGGGTAGCTAAGCTCTAACCTCACCAGTAAACAAAAGCTTAGTTTACTGAAAATTCTGAGGAAGAACAAACCTTTTTTTGCCATTGGTTAAGAACCCTTGGGAAAAATCAGAGGCCATGATATAGAACTATATCTAGATGTGGAAAGACCTTATTCACCCATGCTCAGAAGACCTTCATATCCAGGAATCCTGGAAACTAGTAAAGGAATTAAAGAATATTTCAATGAGCTTCTAGATATGGATGTCATCAGGAATATAGGACACAATAAAATAGTGGAAGTAACCACACCTGTCCTTATCACTTGGAATTATGGAAAGTCTAGGCTGTGTGGAGATTTCAGAGCACTGAATAGCTAAACCAAAGCAGATAAGTACCCTATACCAAGGATACCCCATGCTCTAGACAAATTGGCAAAATCCAACTACATCACTAAGAGGCATTGCATGAAAGGCTTTCACCAGAATGGAGTTAAACCAAATACCATGAAATTAATCAGAATCATATGCCATATGGATATATATGAGGAAACAAGAATGCCTTTTGGCATCAAAAATGCACCATCCCACTTACAAAGTATGATGGACACAATATTTCAAGAAGAAATATTGGAAGGCTTGATGGTGGTATATATTGATGATATAATTGTATACTCAGAGACATGGGAAGACCATGTGCAATGCATAGACAGAGTACAAAGTAAATGCACACCCATCAATCTAAAAATTTCACCCAAGAAGTGCAACTTTGGCCAAAAAGAACTATTGACACTAGGACATAAAGTCTCAGTCCTTAGCCTGGCCATAGACAAGAACAAGGTAGCAGAAGTACTGCAGAACCCAATATTTATAAAAATAAAATATATGAAATCCTTTCTTGGATTTGCTAGCTACTACAGAAACCACATCAAAGATTTTGCTCATATAAATAGTATTTTATACAAGGTATGCTAAAAAGATGTAGTTTTGAAATAACCAAGGAAATGAGAGATGCATATTAGAGGATAAAACATGAACTCGCCAATTCACCTTTCCTGATACTCCCTGACTTTGAATTACCATTCAAGTTACACATAGATGCAGCTTGAAGTCAAGGATTGGGAGCTTCCCTTCACCAAAGACAAATTTTGGATGGTGAACCAAGGGAAGGAGTAATATTCTACACCTCCAGGCAGCTGAAATACTCAGAGGTTAGGTATGGAGCAACTCAGACTGAATGCTTATTCCTAGTCTGTGCCCCAGAAAACTCCACTATTATCTGGACAGTGCAGTCTTTGAAGTCTAAACATACTGCACAGCACTCAAAGCTTTACTCAACATGAAAACTACTAATAGACACATGTTGAGATGGAAAATAGCCATTCAATTGTATAGAGGTAATATGACCATAATATACAAAGACGCAAAAAGCCACAGTAATTCTGATGGCCTCAGAAGATGGATATTGGATAATTTCAAAAGTAACCCAGCTTTTGACCCAGAAGTAGTTGCCAAAATTCCTATCCATTTAATGGAAATAGACAGGAGGAATAACTTCAAATTTTCTGAATGGGCACCAGAATATGGTACCTCAGACAGTGATAACACTGAAACAGAAGGAACAAAAACTCCCATATTGGGAATAAGCTCCTCAGAACTGCATAATTAATTCTTCAGTTCAGTCACTAAACCTTATTCCAAACACAAAAAGTGTAGCATGTTGTTTCAACTCCTTCAACAAAAATATAGGAGCCCACAGCTGGAATCTCAGTTAGAGGGTCCCTGGTTTAGGGACTTAAAGTAAAATAAGTTTTTCCTTATAGATGGACTTCTGTACCACAGAGAGAAGCACACCAGTTCATTCACAGTGATAGACAGAGACCATATTTCCCTAATCCTGAAAAAATGCCATAATTGTGCTTATATGGGACACATGAGTGAAGACAGGACAAAAGAGAGGGTAGCAAGCACAGCTTGGTGGCCCCAATGGGAACAAGAGTTGAGTGAATACATCAATACTTGTGAAATATGCCAGAAGGAAAACAGGAAACATGGGAAGAAGTATGGGTTACTGTCACAGGGGCTCTTCTAAAATGAAGAGGGCCTGGCACTCAGTGAACAGACTTACTTATGGAGGGCTCAGAAGGAATACTCAAATGATAAGAGTAATAGAGTAAGAGGATAAATTCCTAGTCATAAAATAATAAGCATAAAGATAAGAGAGACAAAACAAAAGCAATAATAAAGAGCCAACCACAAATAATCCTGTACCACTGTTTCAACCTGTTCAGAAAAGAGAAAAGGATTAATAAAGGATATGGCCACCAGGACTCTACTGAACAGGTGAGGGAAGGCAAAGACTAACTTAATAAATAATAAAATAATATTTCTTAAATGAGAAATAAAATAATATTAAATAATAAATCCAATATTTTAATTAACTGGGGGAAAAACCCCCAGGTGGGTGAAGAGGGGCTGGTATATGTGAGAAATACCAGCCTTGGAGTTTGAGTGCTGAGATACTTGTCTGTATGCTGGAAGAAGTTGGATGTGGGATTGAATCCTGTATTGGTGAATCCAATACAGGTTATACAGTCAATACAGGTATTTGCGCCTGTATTAATTACAGGACTGTATTTGGTGAATCCTGTATTTGGGTCTTGCCTGTATGAAACTGTATTGAGGTCTGGAACTGTATTTGGAGACTGTTGAATGAAACCCCCTTGCTGATTGGGTTTTGAGGGGTATCAATGAAGTAATGATTGTAGAATATGATTGGTAATGCCCCTGCCTCCTTGGCTGTGACATTATCCCCCTCTTGAAAATGGTGAGCTCTGAGAACCATAAGTACAGTGAGTCTTGATGAGCTTGAAACAATCCATACAGTTCTTTCCCCCAATTCCTTAAATTCATCCCATTAAACTTTCTTCCTCAAACAATACTCAAACAAATTTTCACTTGATAACTTGTAGGTATTTTCCCCTTGATCTTGATTCTGAATTCCCTCTTTTACTTCAAAATACTTTCATTCTTCTTAAAATTTCTTCATTCTTGTCTTGAGTGTCTTCACCAAAACTTTTCTTGAGTCCTCATGGCTTTTGAAAAGTGGGTGACCTGGGTTTATGTCCCAAGAACACCTGATATCATCATAATTTTCATCTTGAGAGTGTTGGCATAAGGTGGCCAACACTTGAGGTTATGGACCATTTCAGAGGTCCTGGCCAAAATCCTTGATTTTGTGATTAAAAGGGGATTTTAGCCAATTTGCGCAAAAATGCACAAAATGCACAAATGCGCATATATGCCATAATGGCATATAATGCTGAAAAAATTGAAAGAACTTGATTTCTGATGAAAATTGGCCTTATAGAGTATCCTGGCCATTTTGCGCATTTTTGCGCAAAATGCGCAAATGCGCATTTATGATGAAATGGGCCAAAAAGGCCTTTTGAAGCCTTTTGACAAGATAAAGAGGCCTTTTGCGCAAAAGTGCGCAAATGCGCAAAAATGCGCAAATTTGCCAATATGCCTAATTAAGCATATTTTGATGGAAAATGATACAAAATGAGCTATTTTGAAGTTTTGAGGTCTGATGTGGCCATTTGTGCCAAAGTGCATAAATCCATGAAATTGGCCAATTGGGCCATTTGAAGCAGTTTTTTCTTCTTGAATGTCTTCCTTCTTATCCCCTCCTTGACTGGTCAATTGCCATAAATGCCTTGCTGACTTGCAATTGCCCATAATTCTCTTGGTCTTGAATTTGAAATTTTGACTTGAAGATGAGTTCAAGGCTGACTTCCCTTTGTGATTCCAATCACTCTGATTCCCCACCTTCTGTTCTTTATGGTCCTGGTGTTTTTGATAACTTGAGGGAGCTTTCTGAAGAGAGTATGGCCCCTACAGAGATTTGGGACATCAAGAAAACCTATAATGGTTTTAAATCTGTCAGAGTTATTGAACCACCCTGCACCAATTGTAAGAGGAAAGGGATTCCTTGTGTGGAATCTGCTACTGCTAGGTCCACCAGGTGTCAATTTTGCAATCTTGGAAAAAGAAATTGTTCTCAAGCCCACTATAGCTTTCCTGAAGATGCCAGAAGATTATGGAGCAGCATCAAGAAGGGTGGAATATTTGGATTGGAATCTCCTGTTGATGAACCTCCCACCTCTGGTCACTCCAATTGTGAGTTGATTGGACATAAAATTGATGGGTTACTGACTTCTATGTTTTCTTTTCTTCTTCTTCAGTGACTGGATCTAGAATGAGAGGTGTCCAACAATGGAATAATACCAGTGGTTCCTGGGCAGCCATTGGAGGATCAATTCACCCCCAAGGAAATCCCATTGGAGTGGCCCCAGAGGTTCCCATTTTGGTTACCAGAAAGGATGGAAGACTTGGAAAATTGAACAGAAATTTGGTGGTTCAAGATGAAAATGATACTGATGCTGAAGGTAGTGATGAGATTGATGGAGAAGAGCTTGAAATGTGTACCCCAATCCAGAAAAGAAGAATCCAATCCACCTCACAATCCCCAGTCCAAGCCAGTACCACCAATAATGAAGTGATCAGGTCCCACCAACCACCTCAGCTTCCAATTAGATCCCCAACCAGGCCCTCCACACTTTCCTCCACCTCTACCAATATCCAACCACCAGTGGCCAGCACTTCTAGAGACCCAATGTCTCCAGAGCCTGAATCAATCTTTGAAAACCGTCGCCGCTGGAATATTACTGGAAGCTTCACTGATCAGAAAAAGGTGAACAAGAAGGTGGTCACCAATCTATTTGCTGAAGTTGATGCTTTGACTGAGGTGTTTGTTGATAAGGCTATGAAGAGTGCTATTCCAGGGGAGCCCACTGCTGCTTTGGCCAGGGAGGCAGTTGCTTATGAAGATGCCATGTTTGCTAAGTTTAGAGAAGCCTTGAAGAAATTTTGATTAGGATTATCTGTAGATGGTCTTTACCATTACTAGTGTTTGCTCTTGATTATTAAATAAATTGACTCCCCAAACAAGATATGTGAGTTATGATTGCTGCTTTTGAAACAACAAATGAAAAAAAATAAATCATACAAGTAAAAGAAATGAAAATAAAAAATAGAAATGAAAAAGAATTAAGAGAAAAAGAGAGTAAAGAAAGAAATAAGAAATGCCTGAGGGTTGTCCTTCTTGTGGTGAGTTTCTTGATTTTGGCCAAAACTTTCTGAAAGATAAAACCAAGCATTTGATGCTCACAGCGTGGCCAAGGTAATGTTTTACAAGAAGTAGACCCCTCAGGGATGCATACCAGGAGATGGAACTTACTTTCATAACTTCCACTCCCCACCAAGCACCATAAATGAAAAAGAAATTATGCCATAACATGAATTGTGGTAATGAATGTCTTGAAAGATAATTTATGGCATGATTAAAGAAAGAAAAGAAAATAAGAGAAAGATTGGGCCAAATCTTGAGGGTATGATGTTGCAAGGCCTTCTGAACCTGTCCAAAGAATTGACAAGTGCTCACAAAGTGGCCAAGGTGATGCTTACAACAAATTTGGGTAGAATACCCCCTTAAAGGTGCATGCCAGGAGAGGAACTTACTTTCATAAACTCCAATCCCCACCAAGCACCATAATCAAACTCTTGAGGCATTTGGGCCAGGCTTGTCTGGATACAAAGTGTGAAAATCCTTGACAAGGTCTGGGGAGTTGGTAAGGTTGGAAGCTGGTTCCCAAGTTGTTCTTTCTGGGTCTTCATTGAATCCTTTCCACTCCACTAAATACCATAATGAACCTCTCTTGAGTCTTGAGTCCAGAACCTGAGCCACTTTGCATTCTTCTTGCTCTTCCACTATTACTGGAGGTGGTGGCAATTGGTTTTGATTTGGGATAGTTGATTGCTTCACTGGTTCTAACAAGGACACATGGAAAACAGGGTGAACTGACTTCCATTGTTGAGGCAACTTGAGGTGATATGCATGGCTGCCAATCTTCTTGAGAACTTCAAAGGGTCCCAACCATCTTTCTGAAAGCTTTTTGGTGGGTCTTGTTGTCTTGATGTTCTTGGAAGCTAGACATACTTTGTCCCCAGGTTGGAAATCAGGTGGAATTGCTCTATTTCTATCTGCATACTTCTTAAAACGCTTTATTGCTGACTCTAATTCTTCTTTGACAACTTGCTGTACTGATTGGAGTTTTTATGATAACTTTCCAGCAGGTGTATCTTGAGAAATGTGAATTGAATCAAAGCTGGGATTTCTTCCATAAATGGTGAAAAAAGGTGATTGCTTTGTGGATGAATGTTCTGCATTATTATAGGCAAATTCAGCCAGAGGGAGCCAGGTGTGCCAGTCATCTTGATGGTAACTGACATACATCCAAAGATACTGTTCTAGAATCTGATTTACCCTCTCTGTCTGTCCATCTGTTTCAGGGTGAAATGCAGTTGAGAGATCTCTTGATATCTTGAGCTCCTGACATAACTGGGTCCAAAATGATGAAACAAATAATTAACCTCTATCACTAACAATACTGATTGGAAGACCATGTTTGGAAAAGACATGATTAATGAATATTTGAGCTAAGTCCAAAGCAGTGATTGTTGAATAAGTTGGAATAAATATTGCCATTTTTGAAAATCTGTCTACAACTACTAAAATTGAATTAAAGTTGCTTGACAAGGGCAATTGAGTGATAAAGTCCATTGATAAAGAATTCCAAGGACCAGATGGAATTTGAAGAGGATTGAGTAATCCAAACTTCTTATGGTGAATGTTCTTGTTTTTTGAACATTGCTGACATGAGGACACATAGTCCTTGATGATTTGATTCATGCCAGCCCAATAAAAATCCCTCTTGATGAGCTTGAGGGTCTTCTCCTGGCCAGGATGGCCAGCCAACGGTGAGTCATGACACCTTTGAAGAATGTCCAATTGAACTTCATGATTGCTTGGAATAACTACTCTATCTTTGAACAATAATAATTTTGCTTGAGGTTCAAGAGAATAGTCTGGGACTGATTCTCCTCTTGCTAATTTCTTGAGGATTTCCTTATAATCTTTGTCTTGCCATACTTTTCTTTGGATTTGATCAACTACATCTGAAAAAACATCAACTTTAATTGAAAAGAATCTTGACTCTTGAATTTCATTTTGCTTGAGAACTTGATGAAAATTTTGAGGATTCTTGCTGATGAAATCCACCCCCCTCTCTGGGTACACGTCGTCCTGACGTGACAAGGCATCTGGTAAAGTGGCCAGCCTGCCTGGGCGGTAAGTGATGATGAAATGGAACTCAGATAGAAATTCTGCCCAACGGGCTTGACGACAGTAAGGACTTTAGAGGACATGAAGTACTGAAGGTAGCAATGGTCTGTCAAGACCTCAAAGGAATCAGAAAGAGAAAGGAGAAAAGCCCTCCAGCGCTTGAGAGCCCAAACTATGCCAAGGAGTTCCTTGTCATGAATTTCATAGTTGAGTTCAGCTGGTAAGAGCTTGCGACTATCAAATGCAATGGGATGCTTTCCTGAGTCATTCACCTGACTCAGTACAGCACCCAAGGCATAATCAGAAGCATCAGTCTCTACAATAGTTGGTAGAGAAGGATTAAAATGAGAGAGAATAGGAGCAGTGGTGAAAGCTTCTTTGAGTATCTGAAACTGACTAAGAGCTTCCTCATTGAAGATAAAGGGAGAATCTTTTTTAAGGAGGGAAGTGAGAGCAGAGATTTTTTTGGAATAATTTTTAATGAAACAACGATAAAAGTTGGCAAAGCCAAGAAAAGATTGGAGGGCCTTGATGTTCTTGGGCTGAGGCCAATTTAGGATTTGTTGAACCTTTGAAGAATCCATCTTGAGACCATCACTTGAAACAACATAGCCCAAGTATTCCACACTTGAGGCATGGAATACACACTTGGAGGCTTTAGCAAACAAATTATTGTCTCTCAGTCTTTGGAGAACAGAGGCCACATGTTTAACATGTTCATCCAAAGAGCTAGAGAAGACCATAATATCATCTAAGTACACTACAACAAAAATATCCAAATAATCTGCAAAGATATCATTCACAAGATTTTGGAATGAAGCTGGAGCATTGGTTAAGCCAAATGGCATAACCAAATACTCATAACTGCCATATTTGGTTCTAAAGGCAGTTAAATGCTCATCGCCCTCTTTAATTCTCAGGAGATTATAAGCACCACCAGATCTATCTTGGAGAAGATAGTAGCACCGTTAAAGACGGTAAGAAGCTGATTCATTGGAGGAACAGGATACCTGTTCTTCCTAGTGACAGCATTAAGTTTGCGGTAGTCAACACACAAACGAAGACCACCATCCTTTTTCTTAACAAAAAGGACAGGTGCTCCTGTTGAGGAGGAGCTTGGTCTGATGAAACCTTTCTCTACATTCTCTGAAATGTAGGCCCACAGTGTTTCTGACTCATTCTTTGATAAAGAGTAGATAACACCAACTGGAGGTAGAAGACCCTCCAGTTTGATATGATGATCACAGGCACGGTGTGGAGGAAGTTTCTCTGCTTTCACTTTGGAGAATACATCCAAATATTTGTGATACACAGAAGGGACTACCTTCAGCACAGTTTCAATCTCTTCTGGCTCTTCCTCCTCATCCCACTGCTCCTCCAGGGATGCATGAAAAGATAAGGGAGGAAGGTCCATATCCCCTTGGAAGAGATGAAGTGAAGATATGGCAACATCTTCTCCAACATCCTTTATCTCTTTGAAGACTTCATCTCTTGATGGAAGTAATGACTGAGAGGGAATTATGGAAGGGATATGGACAGAAGAAGGAATAGAAGGTGTCTTAAGTTCACCAGCCAGAGCAACACTGTTGACAGCAGTGGCTAAGTCATTACTAATAGAAGGTTTAAAACGACTAGAATCCTTATGATTAGAATAATAGGTGATCAATCCATTTCTGAAATCAATAATGGGATTAAAATGGTAAAGAAAATCATAGCCCAATATTAGGTCTTCTCCCTTGGGTGAATCTATGATAAAGAAATCCCATTCAAAGCTTGGGAAGGAAGGTAAATCAACAACCCACTTGGTATAATGGGTGATGAACAGGGAAGTGGATTCATTAGAATCCAGAATGAAAAGAGGAATCTTTTCAGGGAGCTCTGACATGGTCAATGAGTACTTGAGAACAAAATTCTTTGCAATAAAGGAGTTTGTAGCACCAGAATCAATGAGAATACTATAAAAAATATCAGAGATTGAAGAAAAAATAAGAAATTTTAAAGATTTCTTGACACTAGTATTCAGACTGCACAATTGTGCTCTTGAAGGAAATAAGTGAGAACCATTGAACACATCATGATTCCCACTCAGGCTTTTCCCTGCTTGCTAGGGAAGCCTTTTGATGACCCTTGCCTATTTTCAGGCCTCTTGAAGCATTTTTCAAATGGGTGTTTACCACCACAATAATTGCACAAGCCTTCTTTAATCCTCCTCTCCTTTTCAGAACCAATTAATTTGTTGTCCTTATTGAGGAGAGCAGCATGAGGCTTGTCTTTAGACACTTGAAAATTCTTCCCCTTCTTATTCTTCTTGTGATAAGGCTTCTTTGATGATGAACTTTTAGGAGGCTTGGAGGAGTTGGATCCACTGATTGGAGGCTTCTTCTCTTGATGACTGCCCTTTTCCTTCTGCCTCTCATGGTACCTGGTATCTAATTCCAAGGTGATATCCATGAGTTTTTGAAGGCTATCAAAATTTCCAGGGTGAGAAGCCAATTGGTCCAACAATCTTGATGCCAAGCCTCTTCTATACACATGAATATAGGCCCTTTCCCCCCAGTCTCCAATTCTTGACATTAAACTTCTGAAATCAGATATGTACAAGGAAACTTGACCACTTTCCCTCATCCTCAAATTGTCCAACTCTTGTTCAGCTTTTCTGACTTCATTGGGATCACCAAACAGAGTGAATAACTGGGTTTCAAACAGCTGCCAGTTATTGAGGAGATAAGATGGGTCTTCATTGGAGATATTTGAGAGGTAAGGTTCAATCCATTTGCCAGCTCTACCAGTAAGAAAAGAAGTTGAGTAAAGCACCTTCTTCTTGTCAGAGAAGAAGTTTGCTGGGTCATTATGAAAGATTAATTGACAGGATTGAATGAATCCTCTCAATTTATGAGCTTTAGTACCATCAAAAGAATCAGGTGCCTTCATTGATGGAGTCTTGAATGCAGGGACTTTTGAAGTGTCCCTTGGGGCAACTGCTTGAGTGAGTTGTCCCATAAACTGAGTCATTTGCTCCATCATCTTGAGGAAATTTGGTTCAGCTTGAGAGACAGAAGGTTGATTAGAAAGGGCTAGATTTGCAGCCTCAGGAGCTTCAGGCGCACCTGCCAAGGCAGCTGCCACTTCAGTCTCCTCAGATTCTTCCTCTTGCACAGACTCCTCCCCCTCCTCATCTTCAGCTTCCCCCAATCTACTTCTAGGCCCTTGAGAAACTGTGAGCCTTAGAGGTAATTTCATATACCCAAAAGACCACAAATATAAAAAATAACATATTAATATAAATAAAATAAATTTATTTATATTATTAAAATAAAAATAAAAATATAAATATAAAATTATATTAAAAATAAAAAATTAATTATAATTTAAAAATAAAAAATACATTAAATTTTGTAAATGTAAAATTACATTTATACTTGAAAAAATTAAGTAAAAATGAAACTTTAACAAAATTGTGAGAAAATAAATAAATTTGGAAAAAAGTTAAATAAAATGTATTATAACTTTTTATCCAATAAATAAACATATAAAATTTATTTCACCATTGGATTCCTCATAAAAAATCAGGTGGGGTCACCTCTGAGTGAAATTCTTGTAACTCAACTCTAAATAAGCTTAAATTAATTTTTAGTATTTTCAATACAAAAGTTGAAAATCCTCAAAAATTTAATTTAATTCACACCACATGTGGTGTTAACCATCATTTTTTGTGTTAAAATTGAGGTGTTGTGTTTAGTTTAGAAGTTATGAGGAATTGAAGTATTTTCAATTGAATTCAATTGAAATGTCAAAATGTGCGCGTGTATTACATAAGTGAACTTTGATTTACATATGAGGTGTCAATTATTACTGTATTGTACTGTACAATTGAATTGAATTACATATGTAAATTATAAGTATAATACATGATGAGGAATTAAAGGAAAAATAAATTGGAAAGATTAAATTTGGGGGGGGAAAGGAACTCCAGCTCTAAGGGGGAGCTAGACCCCCAAAATCCTTGCTGACAGGCGTGGGATGTCAAAATTCACGCAAAAGCTCATCACTTTTGGCCTGGAATTGAGTTACAGGGTCTGTGGACTCAATTGATGATGAGGTTTTGATACCAACTGGGGTAGTTTTAGCTGTTGCGAAGAGGGTAAAACTACCCTTAAGATAAAACAATCATAATAAAAACAGTTTTAACTGGTTTCTACGCCTCTGACACACATTCTGACGTGTTTTGAAGGCTCTAGGCCTGGTATTGCTATAGTAATGGCTTATTTAAGGGTCTAAAATGGCTAAAAATGGCTAAAAATGGCTTAAACCAGCCCTTTTTGGTCTAAACTAGGGTTCAATGATGCCATAATTGGCTTTTTTGTTGTCAGACTGTTTTTCACGACTGACAAGAGTAAATTTTACTTTTGGAGTAAGAGAATTGATGGCTATAAAAGAATGTCTTCTTTGCCCCACTTTTCTCTTCATGTTAGAATCTTTTACTTTTATTAATTAGTTTAAACACTGTTAAACCAATCAATAAAAGATTCCAACCACCATTTTTTTAAAATCATTTTAATCCTTTTAACCACGTGAAAAAATCATTATAATCATTGTTTGTAACTCTTATAATCATTTTTACCCCTGAACCACCCCAAAAGTGAATTAAAGCATCTTTCATCACTGTAAACTTTGTCACTTTGTTTCCAAATTCACTCTGGTCACTTTTTGGCGTGTTTTCTCTTTAATATTCTTTTTAAAGACTTTGTTCTTTAATTAATTGCTTGCAGTTCTTTGCTCAATTAATTCCAATTGAAATTGCTCTTGAAGAAATTTCTTTTGTAGCCTTAAAATATCTCTTGTAGAGTATTTTTTGGATAAATTTTTATTGTTGGTAAAACAATAAATTTTTATAATATTCTTGTTTTATACTAATAAAGTTATAAACAATAAATTTGGCGTGTTTTCTCTTAAAAATAATATTTCATACTATTTTTAATTGAATTTTACCTTATACAAATTTTGAGGACAGGAAAAGTACTTGATTTTTAATCAAAGTTTCATATCCACACCTTACAGAAACACCAGGATAACCACCCAATAGTCCAGAGAATGATCTTGATCTTCTAGACTTCACACCTCCTCTTCTGGAGGGTGCTGCTCCTTCCATTGGTGGTCCTCTGTCCAAATTTGCACTCAGTTGATGAACTGATGGTGTGCGGTCAAGAGGAGCCCTTGGTGTAGGAGTGAGAACAGCTTGATGTCTCTGGGATCTTGTATTCTTGGCTGGTGGGCTATGCTGAACTGGCCCTATGAAAGAAGAATGAATAAAAACTTGATGATACTTTGAATAAATTAAGGCTTGACCAAAACAATCAAATGAGAATCTTGATGAACTTGAGAAATCAATCAATAGTCTTGAAGTGAATCAATATGAATAAATCTTGAAGAGTGAAGATGACAAAGTCAAATTCTTATGAACAATCAAATTCAATCAATAAGTCAAATCAAGTCAATCAAAATCAAATCAATTAAGTCTTGAGGAATTCAATCAATATCTTCAAAAATCAATTCAATTTTCTTGAGGAATCAAGTTCAAATCAATAAATCAAATCAAATCTTGAGGATAAATCAGGTATCTTGAAGAATCAAATCAAGTCAATCAAATCAAATCAAATCAATCAGGTCAATTCAAAATCTTGAGGTGAAATCAATGTCTTGAGGAATCAATCAATAATCTTGAGAAATTTCAAAATCCAAATCACTGAATACCCCAAATCAATAAATCCCTGAATGATGAATCAATTAACCCAAATAATTCCACTCAAATAACCTGATAAAAACCTGAATTCAGACAAAAGAGAAATTAGAATGATAAAGAATAAAGTGAAATGGTCAGCAGAATTTTTGAAATGAGAAAGAGAATCAATTTTCATTTGAATAAAATGAATGAGATGAAAATTGATAAGAGAGAAAAATCATAAAAATCATAAAAAATCATAAAATCATGAAAAAATCATAATTGAAGAATGAGATAAATGAGTAAAATGAATGAAAGAAAAAGAAGAAATTATGAGTTAATTAAAATAATGTCACAGGGGCTCTTCTAAAATGAAGAGGGCCTGGCACTCAGTGAACAGACTTACTTATGGAGGGCTCAGAAGGAATACTCAAATGATAAGAGTAATAGAGTAAGAGGATAAATTCCTAGTCATAAAATAATAAGCATAAAGATAAGAGAGACAAAACAAAAGCAATAATAAAGAGCCAACCACAAATAATCCTGTACCACTGTTTCAACCTGTTCAGAAAAGAGAAAAGGATTAATAAAGGATATGGCCACCAGGACTCTACTGAACAGGTGAGGGAAGGCAAAGACTAACTTAATAAATAATAAAATAATATTTCTTAAATGAGAAATAAAATAATATTAAATAATAAATCCAATATTTTAATTAACTGGGGGAAAAACCCCCAGGTGGGTGAAGAGGGGCTGGTATATGTGAGAAATACCAGCCTTGGAGTTTGAGTGCTGAGATACTTGTCTGTATGCTGGAAGAAGTTGGATGTGGGATTGAATCCTGTATTGGTGAATCCAATACAGGTTATACAGTCAATACAGGTATTTGCGCCTGTATTAATTACAGGACTGTATTTGGTGAATCCTGTATTTGGGTCTTGCCTGTATGAAACTGTATTGAGGTCTGGAACTGTATTTGGAGACTGTTGAATGAAACCCCCTTGCTGATTGGGTTTTGAGGGGTATCAATGAAGTAATGATTGTAGAATATGATTGGTAATGCCCCTGCCTCCTTGGCTGTGACAGTTACTTCAACACATAGAGGAGCCTAAACACCCATGGAAAACCATTAACATGGACTGGGTAACAGGACTTGTCCCAGGAGGCAAATAAATCTTCAATGATTTCCTAGTCATAGTGGACAGGTACATTAAAAGTGTCAAATGCCTACCATGCCACAAAGAGGATACAGCTATGGAAACAGCATTGATATTATGGAATAACATCATAGCCACTTTTGGAGTCCCAAAAATCATTATTAGTGATATGGACCCAAAATTCACATCAGAATTTTAGACTAACCTTTATGATATGCTTGGAGCAAAACTCGCACTTTCTACAGCCTACCACCCACAAAAAGATGGTTTGGATGAAAGGATGATCCAAAAAATGGAGGACATAATTAGGAAATTCTGTGCATATTCCATGAAATACAAAGACCATGAAGTTTACACTCCTACCAGCAATTCAGCTGGCTTACAATACCAGCCTACACTCCACCACAGGGAAATCACCCTCACTGGTGGGAAAAGGATGGAATCCCTTACTGCTTGTGGATAACTTGAAGAACGATCTTCTTACAATCCACCCCACTGCCAAATACTTCCATGATATGTGAAAGAAGGCATGTGACACAGCTGCTAGATGCATAGCTGAGGAGAAGGAATACAACAAGCAGAGATATGACAAGACCCACAAGGAAGTACACCAAGTGCTAGTTTCTACTCTGAATTCTAATAATATCAAAAGCCCAAAGAAAATGAGAGACTTATTTTTGGGACCATTCACTATCATTAGATTGATAGGAAAAAGTGCAGTGGAATTCTGACTCACAGAGGAATTCTCCAGGAAACACCCAGTGCTACCAGTGAGTCTAGTGAAACCTTACCACCAAACATGAGAAGATAAGTTCCCCTCTAGAAAAAGGAAACCTACTCCCCAAGACATAGTGGAAGTAGAAGACTCCCATTTCCCAGTTAATAGAATCTTTCAGGCCAGGAAGATCAGACTTAATGTAAAGGACCATAGACAATATCTGATCAGATTTAAAAACCAAACAGCTTATAAGAATAAATGGCTAGCTGACAATTCTATACCAGATGGTTACCTTCACCTGGGAAGATTCAGAGCCTCTAGGAGGGCTGAACAGTCTATTCAATGATGAGCCTTTTTTAAAGGGAGGGTATTTCAGCCTGTGACTCAAAACCAGAGCACAGGCATGACAGCCAAAATGCCATAAACTAATGGTAGAACAAAATACCACCAAAATATGTAACTGAGCCAGACCAGCTCAAAAGGTATTTAAAAAAATAAGAAACTCACCTATTTCTAAATATACAAGTCCTATAATCATTGGAAAAAGAATAAAAAAGTGATTCAAGCTCAAAGAATTTGCTGAGCATAAACCTTCATTTTCACCTCTCATCTAAAATCCTGAGAAAGGGGCTGAACCCCATCAAATGTTTTTTCAAATTAGGGCTCCCAATTAGATCTATCTAATGGTACTAGCCAAATTGAGCTAGCCCCAAAACTACAGAAGTTATGACCAAAATAAGGTCAAATAAGGGTGAATAAAATATTCCCCTCTCATCTAACTTCTACAGTTTTGTTGTGAGATACCTAAAGTGGGTTCTTCTTGAAAAAGGCTCAATAAGGGCTATCTTATGGTGCCATCTTTCCCCATAACTCAACTAGAAAAAAGGTTATGGAGCAAACTAATTCCATACATGTCTGGTAAAAAATACATATCTGGATGATAAAAATTGAACATGGTATAGCTTTGCCATATTTAATGATACCCATACCAAATGAGGTACCATTTTTCTACTAAATGAACCAATGTTGAGCTCAATATCTCAAAAACTGACAAATTTATGGCAGTTTTCAGGTCAAAACTCCACAGTTTGGCCAATACATCTTTACTGTGGGATACCTTCCCATATATTTTATTATGAGTTGTCAAATAAATGAATTACCTTGTTTTCAATTCAAATTCTCATACTTAATTCAATACTGGGGTCCTGTACAAGTTCTGGACAGCATTCTATGCGTCAGAAGAGGGCTATGTGGTCGCCAGATGAAATTTTTCACCCTTTATTGGTGAAAACTGCCCAGATATTATTTTGAAACCACATCTGAGCCCAATACAGATTACACAGGCTGTGATAAAGCCACAAGCAAGTCCTTGGAAGTAAAAATTCTTCACTTCCTTGGTTTGAAATGGTCTAGAGGAACTTTCTTTAACCAAAAGAGAAATACCCATCCTTCTCTTTAATTCCTACATATTAAAACTTTCAAAAACAGTTATACTCTTGAAAATTATCAGTTATACTTATAATTCAAAGTATTGTAGTCTTTATTATAATAACCCAATTGGTAAAGCTGCACCCAGTGATTTCAATAGTGCTCACCACCATTATTTTTCTATATTAAAACCCTTAATATTATCTTTTATAATTTTTTTCATTATAATAAGCTGTGTCACAGTCATAGTTTAAGTTTTAAATATTCATATCACAACTTCTTAATAGACTCATCCTGACATAATTACTTTCTGGAGAGATGTGTTTTTGAAGTCATAAGAGATTGCACTGCTGTTAAATCACTTCTAAACATGAAAACACCCAACAGACATATGCTTAGATGGCAGATAGCCATACAACAGTATAGAGGTAATATGACCATTGTTCACAAGGATGGGGATATTCACAAATATACAGATGGACTAATCAGATGGTCATTACCAAATGACATTGCTAATCCTGCTTATGTACCAGAAGAAGCTTCCCCAGAGATCCCAATAGAAGGAATCAGTGTTAAATACCTGAACACCATCTTCTTTGAGGAATTAAGGAACAGTTATACTAAGGATAAGAATTGTAGCATCCTATTCCAATTACTTACTAAGGACTATAAAGATAACTCCTCAATACATGCCTTGGATAAAATATGGAATAAATCATATGATGAAGGAATATTTCATTTACTTGATGGCATAATTTACCTTTGGACTAAACAAAAATGTTTAATCACAGTTATGGACAGATCCTTAATCAATCTTGTACTGAAAGAATGCCATGACAGCCCTTTCTCAGGACACCTATCTGAGGACAGGAAAAGGGAGAAAGTCGAGACCTGTATATGGTGGCCAATTTGGCAAAAGGATGTTTCAGAGTATTTCAAAACCTGTGAGAGATGTCAAAAGGCAAATAAATCCACTGGAAAAATACTTGGAAATATGATTAGAATCCAAGAGCCCAGAAGACCTTGGGAAATTTCTCATATGTATTGGGTAACTGGCCTACCACCAGGGGGTTCTAGAAGCTATAATGCATTCCTAATGATTTTTGACAGGTTCAGTAGGACTCCAATCTGTTTTCCATGTCAAAAAGATGATACATCAATGGATACAGCTCTTCTGATATGGAATAGAGTAGTATCATGGACTGTCATATTCACAAACATCATTAGTGACAGGGATCCCAAATTCACTTCAGCACTCTGGACAAACCTTTTGCAATTATTTGGGACAAAGTTATCTTTCTCTACAGCCTACCACCCACAAACTGATGGTCTAGCTGAGATAATGATCCAAGATTTGTAAGACATAGTTAGAAGATTTTGGGAATATGGCCTTGAATTCAAAGATTGGGATGGCTTCACCCATTATTGGTGTAGCCTTTTACATTCATTTTAATTGGTATATAAAACATCCATTCATGCCAGTACCAATCAAACTCCTGCTATTTTAGAGAAAGGATGAAATTCCAGACTACCCCAAGACTCCTTGATGAATGATTTTGTTGAGATAAATACCAAAGCTTCTAGGTGCAAAGTGTGAAAATATATTTTTATTATTGTTAATTTTTTTTAAAAACCTAACCTCAAATCAATTGTATACAGTTCTTCCTCAGCAATATCAACTCATTCCTCAGTGTCTGAGTACTTGGATTTCCTCATCCTTTCTTACTCATCCGACCTCATTAATATTTATATTGCTTATTTGTCATTTCTGCTTTTGATAAAAAAATATAAAAATAAATATATTTTATTTCAAATATTTCCTCCTCACCGACTGAGTTATTTCTGTCTTATCGTAATCTATCTCTTATATTTACTTGAATAGAGTGATTGATGTTACAATATTGGGTTACAGCCTTGTCTTTTAGGTATTTACTTATATTTGTTTTTATATATACAAAAATGATATGACGTTGAAATAAAATTTTTAGTTTTTTTTGTCTGAAAAATTAACAGATTTACAGTCTCGATCGACTCAAGAGCTACAAACTAAAAGTCAAGTCTACAACATGAATAACATCAATCAAAACAACGATTTACAAAAAATCATCCCAATCCTAACTGACGACAATTACTCCGAATGGAGACTCAGGATGATTATTTGCTTGAAACAACAAAGACTTTATCAATATTGTATCAAACAATGTATTCCTGGAGACGGTGAAACAAGAACACCAGCGGTAGAAGCTAGATTAATAGATGCAAACGTTGAAGCATGTGGAATAATTACCAATTTCATGGACTCAAGAACGTTCGCAGCTCTGGTCACCTCAGAAGACATCACACAGAACTGCTACCTATTATTTTCAGGGTGAGTCTATATAGTAGCTATAAAATGTAGTTACAAGCTAGTATTATGACTGTGACACGTCAAAAACAAATAAAATTAAATCTTCAGGTCCTACTGCAACGTGGTAACAGTGGTGATGAGTCTATTGAGGACCTGGGTTGCAATACTCTAATATCTTTGACTGTAAAGAGGTACTACAATGATTATGTTCTAATTATATCTTTAATAAGAATTCTAAGGACACTACTGATTGATAACAGTTTTGTCATGTAAGAATATGGATAATAAGATAATAATGATGGGTTTTCAAGGAAAAAACCCTTCTTTTTATGTCCTTCAAGACTGTAAAGAGTTATTAACTCTTCAAACGTCAGAGGAGTGAAACTTTTCACTCCAATGGTCAATCTGTGGTTCTGGATCATCAATTCTGACGTCAATAGAGGCAGAATTGTGGTTTTGGAACCACAAATGATCATTCTGGATCAATACAGGGTGAAAAGACTTTTCACCTGCCACATCAGCACTTGGATAACGTTTTTCTGGTGTCTGTATGATCAATAATTATGATCTTAGAGAGTTTATATATTCATAAATATATTATTTTAAGTATGAGAGAAATACTGTTTGATACAAGTTTGATACAGTCATGTATTGCTAGAAAAACCTTCCAGCAAAGATATCAAGAAACCAAGAGCACAGAATTGAAGGGCTTAATTAGCTCTTCAATTTGGTATGCTTCATGTTTACCCTTCTTTAAAATAGCAAAAGTTATAAGGGTTTTAAGTTTTGGATGTAATTTTGTACATCAGTATGAGGCTTCAAAAACTTCCATACCAGATATCTTCTCCAATTTGGAAGATATCTGTATTCTGATGATACAGTCTTGTAGGGCTTGATTAGCTCTACAGTTTGGTATATTACACTTTACAGTTGTATGAGTGTATGCCAAAGATACAGGGGTTTGTTTACTTTGTTGTTTTCAGAATATCTGTATTTTTGGTTGTTAAACCTTTGAACCAAGATCCCTCAGTAAATTTAAGAGATACAGAGGTCTAAGGTGTCTCAAATTTAAGCTCTTGTTTAGATCTTTAATTTGGTTATACGTTTGTACAGTTTTGTACAAGCCCTCTTTGACTTTCAGGGGGGGTCTTGGTCTTAAAATAAAGGTCATATGATATCTCCAGTTGTAGTGGTGTTACAGCAACATGGATGATACCATTGTGTAGCTCTCTATGTGAGCTTTAAGAAAAATATCATTTTGGTATAGGATAACTTAAATATGCATAAGTTAGATGAGATGTGAAAATAAGGGTTTTGACTTGTTTATTCTCCTCTAGGTTTCCTTATTCTGTTTGGATAAGATTGGTGTTTTAATTTAAGAGGAGTTTTTCCTCTTATTTACCACCTGTATTGACTATGTTTGTTCAATACTTGTCATACCATTATTTATGGTATGTTGGATGTCATGCTAGTGCTCTGTTTTGAGTCACAGGCTGACATACCCTCCCTCAAAAGAAGGCTCATCATTGATGAGACTCTTCAGCCCTTCTGGAGGCTCCGAATCTTCTGAGGTGTATTTGTCCATCTGGGGTTTCTTTCTCAGTTAACCATTTATCTCTATCTGCTGGTTGATTCTTAAATCTAACCAGATATTGCCTGTTGTCTTTCCCATTAATTCTTATTTTCCTGGCTTTAATGATCTTTTTCACTGGTCCAGGTGAGTCATCTTCCTCTACCAATCTTTCATGGGTGACTGTCTTCTTTCTGTCAGGGAATTTCTCCTCATCTTTCTGGTGATAAGGTTTGACCAGGCTCACAGGGAAAACTGGGTGTTTCCTAGAAACCTCTTTGGTCAGGTTGACTTCTACTGCATTCTTCCCTATTAATTTAATAATGGTTAATGGTCCTATGAATTAGTCTCTCATCTTCTTGGGTCCTCTTAGATTGTTGAAGTTAAGAGTTAAGATTAGAACTTGGTCTCCTTCCTTGAAATCAGGTTCTTGGTGACTTTTATCATATCTCTGTTTGTTGTATAATTTAGCTTCAGCCACACATTGTTCTGCTTTTTCACAGGCAGTTTTCCACATTGTGTGGAAGTCTTTAGCTGTGGGGTGTACTCAGAGGAGGTTCTTCTTCAAGTAGTCTACTGGAAGTAGTGGGTTCCATCCTTTCTCTAATGTGACAGGGGTTTTTCCTGTCACTGAGTGTATACTTGTGTTGTATGCCAATTGTACAGCTGGTAGGAGGGTTACCCAGTCATGGGTATATCCCTCATTGTCTTTATATTCCATGCCATATGCACAAAATCTTCTAATGATGTCTTCTAATGTTTGAATCATTCTTTCTGCTAGACCATCTGTTTGTGGATGGTAAGCTGTGGAGAATTCTAGTTTGGTTCCCAGCATCTCATATAGATTAGTCCAAAATTCTGATGTGAATTTAGGGTCTCTGTCACTAAATATAATTCTTGGAACTCCACAGTTTGCTATCACATTGTTCCAGAACAATATGGCTGTGTCCATTGCTGTGTCCTCTTTGTGACAGGGGAGACATCTGAAACTCTTGCTGTACCTGTCTACTACTACTAGGCATGCATTAAAGCTGTCTTTCCCTCCAGGGACCAGGCCTGTCACCCAATCCATGTTTATTATTTCCCAGGGGTGTTTGGGCTCCTCTATACTCTGTAGTAATCCATATCTTTTGCCATGACCTTTGTTGGCTTTTGGCATCTGGTACAAGTGTTGATATATTCACTCAAGTCTTGTTCCCACTTTGGCCACCAAGCTGTGCTAAAGACTCTTTCTTTAGTTCTTTCTTCACTCATGTATCCCATGTATGGGCAGTCATGGCATTCCTGTAGTATCAGGGAAATATGTTCTCTATTTATTATTACCAGGGCACTTGTGTGTTTTTCCCTATGGTATAGTAGATCATCTATCAGAAAAAATCTATTCTCTTTGAAGTTTTTGAGCCATGGCTCTTCCAATTGGCTCTCTAGTTCAGGACTGCTGTACTTTTGTTTTAATAGTTGTATCAATATACTACACTGTTTGTGTTTATTGTATGATGATTGTACTATACTAAAGAACTCTGTATTCAGATTAGAGGAGCTGATTCCCAATATGGGTATCTCTTTGCTCTCCCCATAGCTCTGTGCTGGGTTTGATGGGTCATTCCCTAATGCCCAGTTTGATAGTTTGAAGTTCTTTCTCCTATCTATCTCCATGCATTGTATGGGTATTTTGGCCCCATTTTCTGGGTCATATGCTGGATTCTCTTGGTCATTTTTCAGTGGCCACCTGCTGAGACCATCTGCATTAGTATGACTTTTCCCTTCTTTATAGATAATAGTCATATTCCCTCTGTATTCTTGTATGGCTATTTGCCACTTGAGCATGTGTCTGTTTGTTGTCTTCATGTTCAATAGTGATTTGAGGGCTGTGAAATCAGTAAAAACTTCAAATACTGCTCCTTCTAAGTAGTAATGGAGTTTTTCTAATGCCCATATCAAACAGAGACATTCTGTCTGAGTAGCTCCATATCTGGCTTCTGAGTCTTTCAGTTGTCTTGATATATAGCAAATTACTCCTTCTTTGGGTATTCCATCCACTAGTTGCCTCTGGTGTAGTTCTGCTCCTAGTCCTTGGCTACATGCTGCATCTATATATAGCTTGAATGGTAGTTCAAAATCAGGCATCATTAGGACAGGGGCATTGGTCAGTTCATATTTGATCTTCTCAAATGCATCTCTTCTTTCTTTGGTAATTTCAAAGACTACATCTTTTGAGCACAGTTTGTATAGGCTACTTGTGATGTGTGCAAAGTTCTTTATGTGGCTCCTGTAGTAGCTAGCAAAGCCCAAAAAAGATTGCATTTCTTTAATGTTATTTGGTACTGGTTTCTTCAGTACTGCAGCAACTGTATTTTGGTCTATGGCTAGACTTAAACCGGAAACTTTGTGTCCTAGGGCTAGCAGTTCTTGCTGTCCAAAGTTGCATTTTTTAAGAGATATTTTCATGTTGATTGGTGTACATTTTCCCAATATTTTATCAATTTTCCTCACATGGTCTTCCCATGTTTCTGAGTATATTATGATATCATCAATGTACACTACCATCCACCCTTCCATTATTTCATCTTGAAATATGGTATCCATCATCCTCTGAAAATGGGCTGGTGCATTCTTAATGCCAAATGGCATTCTAGTATATTCATATATGCCCATATGGCATATAATTCTTAGCAATTTGATGGAATCTTGTTTCATCCCATTCTGGTGGAAGCCTTTCATGCAATCCATTTTTGTAATAAACTTGGCTTTTGCTAGCTTATCTAGTACATGTGGTATCCTTGGGATGGGGTACCTATCTGCTTTGGTGTAATTATTCAAAGCCCTGAAGTCCCCACATAGTCTGGATTTACCATCATGCCAAGTTATAAGGACTGGTGTAGTGACTTCTACTATCTCATTGTGTCCTATTTTCCTTATTACCCCCATTTCTAGGAGTTCATTGATATGTTCCTCAATTTCTTTCCTAGTTTCCATGCTGGCTGGGTATGGTGGTCTCCTAAGCATAGGTGGATATGGTCTTTCTACATCCAGATATAATTCTATATCATGTCCTTTGATTTTTCCTAGTGGTTCATCTCCTATTGCAAAAGCTCCTCTATGCTTCCTTAATACTTTCAGTAAGCTGAGTTTCATTTTACTGGTGAGTTGAGTGCCATATTGGGCTTCTTTGAATTCTTCCACTAGTTCTTTCAGGGTGTTATCATTTGTTATATGATTTATGTCAAAGGAAAATTTTTTGTCTTTGTTTGTACCTATGGTGAGATATCTATTTTTACTATTGCAAATGTCCATACCATACATTCTTTGGTACTCTGTACCTAGTGAGAATCCTTGTACATGTGCATTCTCTAGAACTACAAATTCAGGTTCTAGTCTGATATTTCCTTTTTGGTGTGGGATAATTATCTTTTTGATTATTGTCCCCAGTGAGTGCATTTTTCCTGATGCACTTTTAAAGTTTCTAGCTTTTGTTGGGATTATATCCTCTTCCCATTTGGGGAAGTGTTGTTTTAAGTATTCTTTTGCCACTATGGAGCAACTTGCTCCTGTGTCAATGATCATTGGATGTTTACAGTTCTCAATGTAAACTGTCAATTTTGTAGGTGTTCCATGAATGAATCCCATCCCTCTATTTGGGGTTACCAGGAATGTTTGTGCATTCTGTGTGTGCTTACAGAGCTCCTTGTCTGTTGTTATTTGTGGTATTCCTGAATCTAATTCAATGTCTTGTATGTCAAGTGAACTTTCTTCATTGCATTCCACTATGTATTCTTCTATGGTATCAGGTTCACTTTGTGATTCTGCTCTCATACCATTTCCCATACTGTCAGAATCAGATTTGTCACCTGTTTGTTCTTCTTCTGATTATTCATCAATTGCATATATTTTCTCTTTTGGTTTTGTGCAATTGTTGGCATAGTGGTCTGGTGATCCACAGTTGTGGCACACATATTTCTTTTTTGGGGTTTCTTTCCCTTTCTCTTTGTTTGTTTCTTTAACTTCAAACTTCTTGTCTTTGAAGTTTGTTTTATAGGATGTGTACCTTCCTATGGAGGTTTTTTTCCTCACATCTTGTATGACATTTGCTATGTCATAAATGCTGCTGATGTTGTTGCATCTGCATTTGACTGCATGTTCTAGATCTCCTGGCAATTTTGTTAGGAGTTTATGGTTTCTCATTTCTATTGTCATATTGGGATCAATAGCTTTTAGCCTTTTTGTTTGTTTGAGACACCATTCATATGGGTCTTTTTCTGTGGAGTATCTATCACTTTCAAAGGACATGGTCTTTTGCCAGATCCAACTACCATTGCTATACTTTTGTGTAATCTGGTTCCTCCACCATGACCAGCTTTTCCTGCCATGTATTTCTTTCATCTCAGTATACCATATGTTTGCATGGCCTCTGAATGCTGTGTTAAGTCTTGTTGTGATCCAGTAGTCTGGTATCTTTGGGACATCAACAAAGAGTCCATCAATATAGTCAATGATTTCCATATGGTCATATTCCCCAATTCCTGAGAGCTTTGGCCAGTTTGCTACTTCTGGTAGCTGTTTTAGTGCCTGTTTCTCTGAATAGCTGAGATTTTCCCCATCTTGGTACATTGACTCTGATCTTGACTTTGGAATCTGATATTCAGGTTCCTGGTCATAGTCTTTATCCTCTTCTTTCAATTTTTGTAGAGGTAGTGGGTTGACCTTGTGTTGGAGGGTATTTATTGTCTTCTCTGTCATAGAGGTAATCAATTTCTTTATCAAAGCTATCCTGTTGCTGCTGGATACTCCTCAGATCTCTCCTCACAGTTTGTTGTTCTTCTAGAATTGAATTCAACTGTCTGTTAGTTTTTTAAAATTCTGTCCAAATTTTGGCCAGATTTGTATTCAAGTCTTTTATGACTGTTGCTTGGAAAGCATTTTCTTCTTTCAATGTTTCTACTTCTGTCCTCATTTTTTCTGAGGTTTCATGTGTCCAATCCATGAATTGGGCCAATTTGGTCCATGTGAATTTGTTTTCAAACTCATGAGTGTGGATTGTAGTCTCAGTTATTAATTCTGGATCAATTGAGTCAGAACTATCAAAACTATTTGTAGGTACAACTATTTCTTGCTTTTGTGTACTTCTTGGACTAAGTCCATCAGCTTTTTCATCAATGGGTCTGCTTCCTTCTTCCTCTGGTTGAAAGAAGTTTTGTTTCTCCCTTGGGCTCCTTTTCTCCTGTTGGAAACTACCTGGAATGGTTGGGGAGCCTTGGATGAAGTTTCCTTTGGCTTGTAAGGCCTGGAACTGCTGGATTGTTGTGGGGAAGATGGGACTTCTCCTTCCATTTCTGGGGGTACCTGAATCTGACTGGGCTCTTCCTTGTGCCAAGATCTCTCTATTGCTTGTATGGCTGCCTGGTTCTCTTTGATTCTGATTGCTCTTTCTTCTAAGAGTTTGAAATTCTTGTTGGGATTCCAACCTTGCATTTCTGTCATAAGTTCCATCCAAGCCATTTGCTTGAGACAGATCTTCTGAGTCGTTATCCCAACTTCTGCCCATGATGCCGCCATAGTGAACATTTTGTTGTCCATGCTCCATGTGAAGAGGTCTTTCAGGAGTTTGTGTATTTGAAGGACCTGTTCTGCATCTGTCCAATCTCCTGGTTGGACCTCTGGGTTGAATTTGATTTGGAATAAGACCTTGGGTAGGATTTCCCTGATGGTAAGTCCTTTGCTGGTCATTTGGTCCAGAAATTTGCTGTCTTCTTCCTTTGTGTCTTCTTGGCCAGTGTTCTGGTTGATTTCTTAGGAATCCAAGATCTCTAAGAAGTGGAGGTGTCATGTTAACAATGTTAAAAAATGACAGACAATGAAAAATGTTGTATTTTTCAAGGTTTATTTACCTTTAGCAGGCCCTTGTACAAATTTATGATCTATACTCTTTGGCAATTTGCCTTTAGAGTTTACAACTGGGTTGATAACAGTGATTTTCTGTTTTTCAATTTTTTTTGGTGATCCAACTGGTTTTGTTGGAGCTTTTCTGGGTTTTTTGGCCCTTGGCATGGCTATTGGTGTCCAATCTTTTGAGTTGATTGTCACTTCACTGTGTCTTTTCTTCTTGCCCTTGGTTTTTGGCAGCACCTCTCTGTCTTCTGAGGCTGTCAGATGGATTTCCTTGTGACTGGGTTTCTAATGGAATATAGTCTTTTTCCACTATTCAGAAAAGATTTTTCAAATTGTATATCAGTATTTTATGATAAACAAAATGATTTTATTCAATTCTACTGTTATTTTTCGAAATTTTTAAGTATTCTTATTATTATATGTTGTTTTCTTATTTTTTTTAATGCTTTTATTGAAAAATAACAGTTTTTGAGTTTTTCACTTATGTTTTATAAGTGAAAACTGTAATATCCAAGTGTTTTGTGAATTATTCACTTGGATATTATTGTGTTTTTATATAAACATGTCAAATTTATTAAATTATAATAAATTTGATTTGTTATTATAAATATTATGAATAATATTTATTTTAACACTTGATTTTGATTAAAAATATCAATCAATTACAAGTTTTCACGTCAATTTGAGTGATGTCTTGTTTTAAAGGAAATATTTAATTAAAATATTCCTTATAAATAATAAAAAGTTATTTTATTATTCAATATTTATTAATTATTTATTAATAAAGGTTTCTTTATTAATTTTCACGCACTTTGGTGAAAAATAATAGTAAAAATAAGTAATATACTGTTTGTATATTATTATTTATATTGAGATTTAAATAATACTGTTGTTTTATTATCAAATTTTGTGAAAATTATTGCAATATAATGAAATAAAGAGGATTTGTACTCTTACTCTCAACAAAAATATTTGTAATATATATTTTTGGAGAAAAAAAATGTGTATATAATATATGATGCTATATTATATATAAAAAATTATAATAATAATATGAAATAAGATAAACTAGAAATTTTACTCACTGTTAGTAAAATACCTTTTAAATAACTGAATTTTATGCCTAATTCAGTTCAAAACACGTCCAATAAGGTTGAAAAACCATGGCCAGGCCCCCAAAATGTTAGGGTGAGTCTATATAGTAGCTATAAAATGTAGTTACAAGCTAGTATTATGACTGTGACACGTCAAAAAAAAATAAAATTAAATCTTCAGGTCCTACTGCAACATGGTAATAGTGGTGATGAGTCTATTGAGGACCTGGGTTGCAATACTCTAATATCATTGACTTTAAAGAGGTACTACAATAATTATGTTCTAATTATATCTTTAATAATAATTCTAAGGACACTACTGATTGATAACAGTTTTGTCACATAAGAATATGGATAATAAGATAATAATGATGGGTTTTCAAGGAAAAAACCCTTCTTTTTATATCCTTCAAGACTGTAAAGAGTTATTAACTCTTCACACGTCAGAGGAGTGAAAATTTTCACTCCAATGGTCAATCTGTGGTTCTGGATCATCAATTCTGACATCAATAGAGGCAGAATTGTGGTTTTGGAACCACAAATGATCATTCTGGATCAATACAGGGTGAAAAAACTTTTCACCTGCCACGTCAGCACTTGGATAACATTGTTCTGGTGTCTGTATGATCAATAATGATTATTTTAGAGAGTTTATATATTTATAAGTACATTATTTTAAGTATGAGAGCAATACTGTTTGATACAAGTTTGATACAGTCATGTATTGCTAGAAAAACCTTCCAGCCAAGATATCTCAGTCAGTTCTTAAGATATCAAGAATCCAAGAGCACAGAATTGAAGGGCTTAATTAGCTCTTCAATTTGGTATGCTTCATGTTTACCCTTCTTTAAAATAGCAAAAGTTATAAGGGTTTTAAGTTTTGGATGTAATTTTGTACATCAGTATGAGGCTTCAAAAACTTCCATACCAGATATCTTCTCTAATTTGGAAGATATCTGTATTCTGATGATACAGTCTTGTAGGGCTTTATTAGCTCTACAGTTTGGTATATTACACTGTACAGTTTTATGAGTGTATGCCAAAGATATAGGGGTTTGTTTACTTTGTTGTTTTCAGAATATCTGTATTTTTGGTTGTTAAACCTTTGAACCAAGATCCCTCAGTCAATTTAAGAGATACAGAGGTCTAAGGTGTCTCAAATTAAAGCTCTTGTTCAGATCTTTAATTTGGTTATACTTTTGTACAGTTTTGTACAAGCCCTCTTTGACTTTCAGGGCGGTCTTGGTCTTAAAATAAAGGTCATATGATATCTCCAGTTGTAGTGGTGTTACAGCAACATGGATGATACCATTGTGTAGCTCTCTATGTGAGCTTTAAGAAAAATATCATTTTGGTATAGGATAACTTAAATATTCATAAGTTAGATGAGAGGTGAAAATAAGGGTTTTGACTTGTTTATTCTCCTCTAGGTTTCCTTATTCTGTTTGGATAAGGTTGGTGTTTTAATTTAAGAGGAGTTTTTCCTCTTATTTACTACCTGTATTGACTATGTTTGCTCAATACTTGTCATACCATTATTTATGGTATGTTGGATGTCATGCTAGTGCTCTGTTTTGAGTCACAGGCTGACAATTATGGAGCAAAGTCAATGAACGTTTTGCTTCCTCATCATTCAATAGCAAAGCCAGAGTGTGGAGCAACTTTCAAAAGTTAACCTATGAGAACAACCTCAAAGACTTCATAGCAAGTACAAGAAAATGTCTCAATGACATAGCTTCAGTCGGCATAGCAGTAGAAGACAAAATTCTAGCTTTTTTGATCCTCGCCAAATTACCTGAAGAATTTCACTCACTAATAGAAAAGGTCACATTGAATGCTGCCACTCAAGGAAATCCTGACGCCATTTTCAATGTACTACATGAAGCTGCACTCAAGGAAGAAGCTTTGTCTACTGACTCGACTAAAGTATTGGCTCTGAACAAGGAAAATTTCCCTTCAAAGATTGTCCACTACTGTAGTAATGGAAGACATAATCCCCTTGTAACCACACACGGTCCAGATAAATGTTGGCAACTGCATCCTGAACTCAAACCTGAAAGAAAAAGAAAAGACAAAGAACAAAAGGCAAATTTTACTATTGCTCATGCCCTATTTACTCAAAACTTAAGAATTTCTAATTCAACAATCACCATAGTATTAGACACTGGTGCATCAAACCACATGTTTAATAACAAACATTTCTTTGAAAATCTACAACAAGATGTTCAAACAAACGTGGCCACGGGATGTGATAAATCAATATTGGTATCAAAAGGACGAGGTTTAGCCAAAATCTTTGACAGACTTGGCAATCTATGGCTATTACCTAATAGTCTCTATGTTCCTGAGCTGACAACCAACCTCTTAGCTCTTTCAGCAATTGCCAAAAATGAAACGAGGATCAAGAGAACTACGTCACAATTTGAAATTTACCTAGATAATTATTCCAATCCCTCTTTCATCTGTCCGATATCAAGTAGTGTACTAGAAACTCAAATCAACTTATCCACTTCGCACTGCCTTAACACTTATAAAAAGGAAAATGGCAATATCTGGCATAAACGGCTAGGACACATGAACAAACATGATATGAAAAAATTAATCAACACAACAGAAGTTAGTAATATTTGTAACAAATGCATGAAAGGTAAGATGTCTCAACTTCCTTTTAAGCACTCTTTCAAAAAGGCTAATCATGTGTTAGAAAACGTACATCTAGATTTATGTGGTCCTTTTCAGACTCCGTCATTAGCAGGAGCAAAATATTTTCTTATTATCGTAGATCAATTGAGTGGATTTATAACTACCAAGTTCTTGAAAAATAAAAATGATTGTTTAAATCACTTCTGAAATTTTAAACTATCAGCCGAAAATTTTAAAGATATTAAAATAAAGAAAATCACAACAGATGGAGGAGGGGAGTTTGTTAACAAATTGTTCAAGAATCATTGTATTGAATATGGTATTAGTCATACAATCAGCCCACCTTATACCCCTCAACATAACCCATTTTCAGAAAGAAGCAATCGATCCATCCTTGAAAAGGCAAGATGTATCTTATTACAATCAAATCTGCCTCTCAAACATTGGGCAGAAGCTGTATTGACAGCCCCATTTCTATGCAATCTTATTCCCAAACATGAAGACCATGTAGCTCCACATGAAATTTGGTACAAATAAAAAACTCCTCTGGACAAACTGAAACCCTTCGGATTCCAAGCCTGGGTAAAAATTCCAAAAAATCTCATTTCAAACAAGTTTGCACCAAAGGTGTGGGATGGAATTCTACTTGGATATGAGAACGATGCATCCAGTTATCGGATACTCAGAACTTATGATCAAAAAATCATAGTAAGCAAACATGTTATTTTTGATGAAGAGAAATTTCCATCTTTTCCATCTCATCATCAAAATGACAATTAAATATTTAATGCCTTTCCTGGCTTAATTCAGACCTCAGAAGAAGAATCGCTAGATGATCAACCAGAAGACGATTCTCACGATATCGAATTAATTCCTACAGATGATGAAGATGAAGATTCGTTCGTTGATGCATTAGAACAACAACCCCAACGAATCAGGGTGATAGGTCCTAGACACCCTACACTCATATCAAGTGAAATTGACAGTGAAAACATTTTACCATTTCGTAGAAGACAAGCAAGAACAAATTTAATAAAACAGACATACTCCGATCCAAACTCATTTGAAGAAGCAATGAAGAGTCCAAACAGAGACGAATGGGATCTTGAAATTCAAAAAGAAATCCTCAATATCAACAAACTAAACGTGTGGACTCTCAGAGACAAAACAATCAATGATCACCCAAATACCAGTACATGGATTTTTAAAAGAAAACAAGACGATTCCGGAAAGGTTATTGAATATAAAGCACGCCTATGTGCTCATGGTTTCCACCAAATAGAGGGATTAGATTATCAGAATACTTTTGCACCCACAGGAAGACTTTCATCGTTACGGACACTCATTTCTTTTGCAACAATTAACAATTATAAATTTCATCAAATGGACGTAAGAAGTGCTTTTTTAAATGCACCTCTACGGGAAGAAATATGCTTAGAAATACCTCAAGGTGTTGAAGGAAATAAAGAAACCCACGTCCTTCATCTCAACAAATCATTATATGGCCTTAAACAAGCCTCTCTTGCTTGGTATAAACACCTTTCCGATTGGCTCATTTCATCTGAATTTCACTGTTCTCTTGCCGATCCCTGTGTTTTTTGGAGAAAAGGTGAATTCCCCATTTGGATTTATATTCATGTAGATGACCTTGCAATCTTTGGACCAAACCTTGATTATTTCAAGAAAGAAATCAAAGAAATTTTTGATATGAAAGATTTAGGAGAAGCTCGTTTGTTATTAGGAATAAAAGTTAATCATCTCCAAGATGGATTCAGTCTCGATCAAGAACATTACATAAATGAATTGGCTAAAAAATATAAAATCAATGAACTTACACCATCAAACACTCCTCTTAAACCTCACTTGCAACTGTCAAAATCGTCTGACAAGGAACATGAAGAATTCAACAAGTTAAATATTAACTATTGAAGTGCAGTTGGATCATTAAACTACATTAGTTCTAATACTCGTCCTGATATTACCTTTGCCATAAGTCACCTGTCTCAATTTCTAGAAAAACCAGGACTACAACACTGGAATGCTTGCCTTCAAGTCTTTTGATACTTGTACCACTCAAAAAATATCAGTCTTACATTCAAAAACAATGGATTCAATCACATCAAAAAATATGCAGACGCAGACTGGGGAAATAATCCCATTGACAGAAGATCAATTTCTGGATACACTGTCAGCATAAATTCCCATCTAATTGCCTGGCTATCCAAGAAACAACAGACCGTACCTCACTCTACGACCAAAGCCGAATATAAATCTCTTAGTGATGCCGCCAAAGAAACCTCTTGGTTAATTAACCTAATCAATGAAATTCAATTAACCTCACTTCCACTCGAACCCATTCTACTTAATGACAACAAAGGGGCAATAGACTTGGCTCTGTGTGACGCAAATCACAGCGGATTCAAGACCAAACACATGGATATAAAATTCCATTACATCAGAGAACTACTTAAAAATGGCATGATGCTGTTGAAACATGTTTCCACAGTGTCAATGAATGCTGATTTTCTCACTAAGTCTGTAGGTAAAACAATACTTTCACAATCTCTTCAAGTCCACAACTTATTTAAAAAAGGTATATGCTCTCTCTCTGGATGTTCATCGCAAGGGGGGATGTGGAAATATATTTTTATTATTGTTATTTTTTTTTAAAACCTAACCTCAAATCAATTGTATACAGTTCTTCCTCAGCAATATCAATTCATTCCTCAGTGTCTGAGTACTTGGATTTCCTCATCCTTTCTTACTCATCTGACCTCATTAATATTTATATCGCTTATTTGTCATTTCTGCTTTTGATAAAAAAATATAAAAATAAATATATTTTATTTCAAATATTTCCTCCTCACCGACTGAGTTATTTCTGTCTTATCGTAATCTATCTCTTATATTTACTCGAATAGAGTGATTGATGTTACAATATTGAGTTACAGCCTTGTCTTTTAGATATTTACTTATATTTGTTTTTATATATACAAAAATGATATGATGTTGAAATAAGATTTTTAGTTTTTTTGTCTGAAAAATTAACACAAAGGAGTTCTATAAAAGGCTACAAATCATGCAGTGAGATGCATGGAGGACTCATTTGCATATGACAAAGACAAATGGGACAAATCATATGCCACTTTGGACTTCAAATTGGGAGATTTAGTACTTGTATCTACCACTAAGTTCAATAATATAAAAAGATGTAAATAGCTCAAAGACTCCTTTTCAGGACCTTTTGTTATTAAGGCCCTCCATGGATAAAATGATTCTTAAGTGGAATTATCTGAGGAACTTAGTAATAATTATCCTACATTTCTAGTAAAATTAATAAAGCCATATAAATCTGGTGATTCTGAAAAATTCCCCTTGAGGAATAAATTTTCCCAGAATATAGCCCCTGTTTAATCATCTGGTACAAAGAAAATTACCAAAATTCTCAAAGAAAAAAAGTTGAGAACTAAGAAAGTAAGTGAATACCTTTTCAGGTACAGTGACCCAACTTGATGATTGGAATAAAAAGACATACCTGAAGCTACTAAACTTCTAAGAAGGTTTTTAAACACTAGAAATAAAAAATATTACAAAATAATAATATTTTTTTTAGGGGGTGGGAATTTGAGCCTTAGAGGTATTTTCAGATACCCAAAGGATCATAAATAATAAAAAAAATGATATAATTATAAATAAAATAAATTTATTTATATTTTAAAAAAAAAAATTAAAATAGAAATATAAAATTTATATATATATAATAAAAGAAAAAAAATAATTATAATTTAAAAATAAATTCAAATTTTACATTTGAGATTGTTAAAATACCTTTTTTTTTTTATTTGAAAAAAAATTAAATAAAAAAAATATTATAAATTATAATATATTTTTTAAAAAAAAAAGAAAAGTTCAAATAAAAAATTATTATAAATTTTTTTTAATCAATAAATAAAAAATATTAAAATTATTTTACCATTAAATTCCTCATAAAAAAAATATATATATAAGGTGGGGTCACTTATGTGTAAAGTTTTTGTAACTAAACTTTAAATAAGCTTAAATTAAGTTTTTAGTATTTTATTTATAAAAATTGAAAATCCTCAAAACTTTAATTTAATTCAAACCAAATGTGATCTTAAAAATCAATTTATGTGTTGAAATTGAGGTTTTGTGTGTAATTTAAAAGTTATGAGAAATTGAATTATTTTGAATTGATATGTAAAAATGTGCATGTGTATTACATAAGTGAACTTTAATTTACATATGAGGTATCAATTATTACAGTTGTGTACTGTAAAAACTCAATTGAATTAAATATTTAAATTAAAAGTATAATACATGCTGGTGAACTAATAAAAAAATAAATTGGAAAGATTAATTCTGGGGGGGAAAGGAATCTTGGCTCCAAGAGTGCCAGACTCCCTTTAAGATG
The DNA here is from genome assembly GCA_023105745.1 of Austropuccinia psidii. NCBI lineage: Eukaryota > Fungi > Basidiomycota > Pucciniomycetes > Pucciniales > Sphaerophragmiaceae > Austropuccinia > Austropuccinia psidii. The sequence continues at coordinate 20,736,608 of JALGQZ010000005.1, forward strand.
TGTCTATGAAACTGTTGATAATATTACTATTAATCAACAGTACTATGATTGTTCTTATGAAATATAAGAATAAAAAATTATTAGAACCAAAATTGAATAATTAAAGAATTAATTATTTCTTTTACTTGTTATACACTACTAGTGATTATAACAGTAAGCAGTAATTGTCTATTAGAATCAATTACAAGAAGTATTTAATAATAAAACTTCTTTATTAAAATAATAAAATCATGTTAATGTATAATTATCTTTTGCAAGAATAATTATAAATATAATTCTTGAAGAAAAAAAGTATTAGAGAAAAACTTTAAGAATTAAGATGAATCACTCACTAATACTCCAAAGAACTTATCAAAGATAAAAGTAGAGAGATTTGACAGATAATTGTGTATTTAAAATATCAAAAATGGATATATAACAGTATTGAAACAATATATAGTTGATTTATATGATTTCAAATCTTTTTGATTGATTCTGAAAGATTTAAAACACTTAAGAAAATATTTAACTAATACTTACTTGTTGGTAATAAAGGTATAATTGAATAATGTGATGATTTGGAAAAAACAGCAAGAGGAGGCCTCTTTTAAGTCTAAGACAGCTCACAGAGGCATTCCATGGAGCAAAATGAAAAATAAGTGAGTGAGAAAATAATAAAACTTTTTGGATTATTGATTTTATCATCTGTTGTCACATAAGATTATCATAATTACTTAATTGGTGCTTTTATGTGACTACCAACCCATTTATGGTTAAGAATAAAAGTAGTAACAACTGTAAATCTTCTTTTATTCCAAAATAATCATCTATTTCTCAAAGATATAAATTTTATTGAAAATTTCATCACAGAGTGTACTTTCTGTGAATTTTTAAAGATTCAGTATTTCACATGGAATCATCCAAATGGATTGTAAGTAAAACTTTTAATTTTACATATAAAAGCTTGATTCTTTTTGGCTCTTATATTATTTTTACAGTTCTTAATTGGTCCTGAAAGTTTAAGAAAGATTAATTAAGAATTGTATTTTTAATGAATTTTTGAAGTTTTTACCTCAATTCTACATAGAATTGCAAATAGCAGTGTATGGCTGGTTTCTATGAGGTAAATCAATGGATACTAGTCCAAAAAGGGTTTTAATTACTTATTTGGGGTTTATTAATGGAAATTCATTAAAAATTGACATGGTTACAGGAGTCTAAGTTGTTCTTTACCTCCTTGGCATGTTGAAATAGCAGCTTATTTGCTATTTTCTTATGATATAATGAAGTTTTGACTTGTTAACCAGGTTCCCAAAAGGTTTTAGTTTACTAATTGGGCCAAGATCAGCCATGGAACCAAGCTTTGGAGCTTTCAACACCTCAGAGGCCTCAGAAGTTGGGTACCCTGGCACTCTTTGATGTCTTTTGTCCCCCTTGACTATTTTCTACGTCAAAATAGAAATTCAGGCTTAAAGTGAGATATCCACTATGGGTTTACCAAATGTTTATGTAAGAATACCATAATATTAAATGCCATAAACATGCATAATACTATTCTTAGTGTATATGTAACATGGGATTCCTCACATTCCCATTATTTTGGTGTGAAATTGAGAAAACCAAAAATTTTAATGAATCTTTTATGTGGTATTGAAGTATTTTCCATATTACCACCTCAAAGAGTTGATTTGAGCTTATTCACTATATTGAGCTACCCTAAGTGAAATTTTGTGTAGAATCTAAATCTTGTCTTAAATCCATGGACTTACTTACTCAATAAAAAGTTATTCATCTTTTCTGAAATCAAAAAAAGATGAATTTTGAATATATGCATGACTTATGGGTTATTCATAGTTCAGAATTTATTTTTAAGATAATTGTGGCCTATTTGGGTATGTAGAATATATCTCAAGGCTCACACTTTAATTGAGTCACTGGATCTGTGACTCAATTGATGATGAGTTTTTGATACCAACCATGGCAGCTATAGCTTTTTCCAAAAGGGTAAAACTACTCTTAAGCTAAAACAATCTTAGTAAATACAGCTTTAACTGGTTTTGACATCTCTTAAACACATTATGACATGTTTTGAAGGCATGAAACCAGGTATTACTATAGCAATGGCTTATTTAAGGGTCTAAAATGGCCAAAACCAACCTTTCTTTGGTCTAAACCAGGGTTCAATAATGCCATAATTTTCTTTTTCTGTTGTTGGAGTGTTTTAAAAGACTTACAAGAGTAAATTTTACTTTTTTTAGTAAGAAAATTGAAGGCTATAAAAGAATTTCTTCTTTGCCTCAATTTTCTCTTCATGTTAAAATCTTTTCCTTTTATAATTAGTTTAAACACTATTAAACCTATTAATAAAAGATTCTAACCAACTTTCTTAAATCATTTTAAACCTTTTAAACAAGTAAAAAAATAATTATAATCATTTTTACCCTTTAATCACCCCATAATTGAATTAAAGAATATTTCATCATTGTTAACTTTGTAACTTTGTTTTCAAATTCACTCTGATGACTTTTAGGTGTATTTTCTCTTTAATAATATTTTTAAAAACTTTGTTATTATATTAATTCCCTGAATTTCTTTTCTAAATTAATTCTAATTGAAATTTCTTAATTAGCTTAAAGTATTTCTTGTAGAATATTTTTGAAAAACAAAATTTATTTTTTTTGTTTGTAAAAAAAAAAAAAATCTTTATAAAAATTTTTTTATAATTATAAAGTTAAAAATAAAAAAAATAAATTTTATTTTATTTTCTATTTAAAAATCTTAAATATTAATCATATTTTAACTTATAAAAATTTTGATAAAAGTAAAATTATTTGATTTTTAATTAAAGTTTTAAATTCAAAACTTAAAAGATGATATGAGAAAATAGGAAGAAAATTAAGAGAATATTTCAATTCAACCAGAGTTTAGTTGGAAAACTCAAAATGTTTCTGGAACATAACATTATTTTGGTCATTAAAATTCTTTAAGTCAAACATTAAGAATCAGAATGGGAATAACATTCTGCAATTGGAATTTCATGAATAACATGAATACAAATATTCAAAATGATTTGTTTCTGTTAATTCTTATTTTAAAGTAAATCCAGGATTGCACAAAAGAGATAGATTGCATGAAAATATCTCAAGATGATGAAAGACAGATGTTGATTCATGAATGAGAAGAGGAACATTTTCTACAGAAAACACAAATATGGGCTGAAGAACAAAGATAAAATTATTAATTAAACATGTATATGATGGCAATGTTGTATAAAATGATTGGAATGCCATTGGATGAGCCTCCATCCAATTTGCATTTGGGAAAATAGAACTTATTTCAATATAGGTGTGTATTTGCTGTATGTATTTAACAAAAATGGCATATTAAGATTGTCCAATTGAGTTCATGTATTCAATATTCTAATGAACTACTTTTTAATTGTGAAATAAAATAAATATGTTTTAGGTATGATTGATTGGCATTAGGTAAAACAAAGGTGCATAATGATTTTCTTGGGCTTTCATAGTGTCTTTTATAGACAATTTAGTAGTTTTCAATTTGGATGTGTATACTAGTTACCCCAAATAAAAAGCAATTCTTGAGGCAGTGTAAAAAGAAAACTTATTTGGATTTGCAATAGACTGTTTTTAACCAAATTCTTTGGCTTAAATATAATAAGAGCCAATTGCTTGTGTTTGATTATTGCCATTTCCATTTCTGAAATCTTAAACCAATCTGGGCTATTTTATTTACCAACCAAATTGCATTTTAAAAAAATATTCTACATATTTATCACACATTTCTTTAACATGAGTGTCCTGCTATCAACATCCAATGCCACTAATTCTCATACTCATAAAACAGCATTCAGAAATTATTAAGTGAGAAATATGTGTGAAATAGATAAAATTCAACTCAAAAAGCATTGAATTCTGTGCAATATTTCTCATCTTCAAAGCAAAAATGAGGTGGATGATGAAGAAATTTCATTTTTACAAGGAAAAATTCATGTGATAGATTGTATTATACAATAATTGCAAGCACAAGCCCTATAAAAATTTAATGCACTTGAATCACACTTACACAGCTTAATGGAATGAGATATTCACTTTTGGTCTCAGTGAGCTTGACTTGGACCTCTATTTTTCCATTATATTTTGAGATTCACTCATTATTGATCTCTCCAGGGATGATCATTAACTTTGATTTGGTCTTTCTTTCTCCAGACCAAATTCTTTCCTGGTTCATTTATTGTAATAAAAGTTACTACTTATTGTGTAATGCACAGATTTGTACTAATAAGCTGCACTCAAATTTTTCACTGGCACATGACCCTATAATAATTAGTACATTACATAAACATTCATCAATATCCAAAAGAAAATATATTATCATTTCAAAATATCCTAGCATCTCCTCTTGAGTATTACACCAATTCCAATTTTGTAAAAAGTTCCCCTGATGGCCATTCAAAAGATTATGTAGTATCATACATGCTATTGTTACTTTAACTGTATGTAGTGGAAGTCTTTCTTGTGGTGTCAGGAGACATTCAAAAAATTCTTTAAATGTCTCAAGGCCTTCTCAACATCAATTCTACAATTCTTACATTACTATCTGTTTTTTTTCACTTTTACCAATGAATTGCTTACCTGGTTTAAGAATGAATATTATTAAAATGGGCTTGCTCCTTCTTCAACTTGAGTATTTCTTGAAGTTATGAGAATTGGAAGTCTTGATGAATATCCAGAATTTCCAATGAGTCAGCCATCTGGCAGAGATCTTGCCACCCCATTGATCAGATCTTTCCCAATCTGTGATTTTCTGAATAGGTGACATGATCTACTGATCCAGACAGGCCAACATAGACCTCCATACATAATATCAATCAGAAGTTCCCCATCAATTTTTAATTTAGAAAATTCTACTCATGTGACAAAAATTGCCATGACCATCAACAATTCATTGAAACACCAACAAATGCCAACCCTTTTGGTTGACATAATGATTCCATTGGTCATTTTACATTTTCTGGTGAGATCATTGTAATCTGGGTTCCATCAATAGCCTCAATGATGTTTGTGAGTCATTGTCTTTGTCTGAATGTTTGTATCAATTGAAAGAAATAATCTTGTCTCATTCTAAAAAGCCCAATAGATCAATTCTCATTAAATAAATCCTCTTAAATCCCAAAAAGCAAATAAATTAGAAAAAAATGAGATTTTGCTCTACTTACTAGCCAAAAAGCCACTTTAACTTGCAAGAGTAGATTGATCATTCTCCTTAAATTAACCAATTCTAACATCCAATTCGTTCTATTCAGCTCGATTTATTCAAATTTATCATGATCAACTTCTTTCGAGCGAAATCATCCTCAATTTCAAGATCATTTCATTCTTATCATCAAAAGATTATGTCAAATTACCCATTTCCAAATAATCCAAATCCTAATCCTTTCGAAATCTTTCATTTACCTAGATCTGCAACACCTTCTCAAATCAAACAACGTTATTATCAATTGGTAAAAATCTATCATCCTGATATCGCAACTCAATCTTTGCCTTCAAAATCAAAGGGCTCCTCAGATAATCAAATCTTAAACAGATTCAAATTAATCGTTCAAGCTTACGAACTCTTGAGATCACCTTCAAGGAGGCAAAACTATTTAACTTATGGCGTTGGTTGGCCTCATATCCCTCATCGATCTCCTCATAGTGGCTCTCAAACTAAATCAAAATCTAATCATACTTATCATTCAAAAAACTATCAAAGTTTTTGGTTTCAATTTTTAAATCCATCTTATCCTAATCATTCATATTCATCAAAATTTCAATCAGATCCCTTCAATAATCATCACTCTTCAAAATCAACTTTTAAAGAACAATGGCATAGGAATGGATTGTTTAGCAAAAATGGCATCTTCATCTCATCAGTAGGTTGTATAGGCTTAGTGGGTTATATCTTACAGCTTTGGTATGTATTCCCTTGGCTCAACTCCAATCATTCAGATAAACTTCTTCAACATAATCAAAACGATCAGCTTAAAAGGTTTTTGGAACCTCAAGGTGATCAAAGGTTAGATCAAGAAGCTTGGTCAAAATTCAATTCAATTCAATTCATTAATTCAAACTTTATTAAAAAAACTTCATCACCTTTATCATCAAAAATTTCATTTGAAAACTCATCTCATCCTCCCCATGACAATACTACCAAATATAGATTAACTCCAGGTTATCTAAAAAATCAAATAGACCAAAATAACGCCAAATCAGCCTCAGATCTAGATTTCGCTAGATCTACTGCCTTACCTCCAAATCAATTCTCTCATCGATTCTCTCACATCTCTTCAACTCACTTGCCTTTAAATAGTACTCCTAATCAATCTGATCCTTCATAAAAATTTGATTTTTCTAAAACTCATTTGCTAATACTCTCCTGCTTATTTGGTTACAAAGTCAACATTATATGATTATTCAAAATAAAAGTTCATTTCTTCACAAAAATTGTAGCATTCTTTTCAAAAAAAATTACCAATTTTCTTCACAATATTTTTAGGCAATAAACCCCCTTTTAGTAAAAATAAGGATTACAATCAATCCTTTTTTGTAACAAGACAATACTATACCCTTCGAAAACTATAATACTGGTTGAGGTTTTTCGAAAAGAAATTTTATCTAAATGAAAAGCTATTTCGCTCGAATAATAAACATTTATAATAATCTCATTAATGTTTAGCTTTTTTTAGAATAAATCAAAGTATTTCAACAAACCACTAAATAGCAAATAAAAAATAAAAACCTTTTTATGTAATTGATAAAAGTCCTTAAACAAATTCAATAATTCAGATTGTGATTTAAACTATAAAATTCAACAAAGTAATTATAATGGAACCCAAAAAGCAACATAAGACGAACAAGAAGTGGTTGTTCTTTAAACTTGCTTGGCTCTTTATTGAATCAGTAATATTAAATAAATATTCAAAATAAATTTTTTAAATTTTAATATTTCATGATGTTTCATTTAATCTCTTAGATGAATAATGATGGAAAAACATGAACTTTAAGAATTCAATGCTGTACTTTATTTATTCTTTTAAATAGAGTGTAATTTTTTTTAAATTGGATTAAAAATACCTTTCAAATCTCAAAAAAATAAAAAATAAAATAAAATTAAGGCCTGGTTTATGGGGGGGTTTGGAGCAAAATTTCTAAAATATTTTTAAATTTAAAAAAATTTAAAATTTAAAATTATTTTACAACAAATTTTTCTTGCAATTTATTCAAATGTGTTTAGCATTATTTGACTTTGACTTTTTGTGTACCAAATAATTTCCTAAATACTGTATTTTTTTTGTTTTGGTATTCATTCCCAATTACTCTATTTTGTGTCTCTTTGTTACTAATTCATAATAGCCAACCAGAATCCAGATTCTCAATTATCTACTTATGAGAAAATTAGTTGGTTACTCTCTCAGAAAAACATGAACTTGTAGATGTTATCAAAAATAACAAAAATGAAAGCACAAAAGTTGAAATACAATCAATCTATTTTGAAATTTAAACTTAATAATATAAGGGAAACCTCAAGTCAAAAAAAATTCAATTAAAAACATAAACAAAACAAAAAAAAAAAAAAACTCATGAGAAAGTCCAAATTTCATTAACAATAATAATAAGGAAAAGAAATTTAATCAAATTATTATTTAAAAAGTAAAATAAATTAAAGAGTAAATCTTCAATATCTATTTTAAAAAACTTAAATTAAACTAAAAATCTAACAACTGAAAAACATCAAAAAAAAAATTTTTTTTTTAAGGTTTTTTTTTTTTTTTTTTTTTTTTTTTTATGAAATGAAAACATTATTAAAAGAATTTTTTTTTTTTTTTTTTAAAAAAAAAAAAAATTTAATTATAAAAAAATTTTAAAAAAAAAAAAAAAAAATTTATTATTATTATTATTATTTTAAATCTAAATTTTTTTTTTTTAAAAAAAAAATAAAATAAAATAAAATAAAAAAAAATAAAAAAAATTAAATTATAAAAAAATTATGATTATTATTATTTTTTTTTTTAATAGGAAAAAAAAAAAAAAAAAAAAACCATTGATTAAAAAATTATAAAAAAAAATAAAATAAAAAAGATTTTTAATTTAATTTTATAAATAATTTATATATATATATATATATATATATATATTGAAAAAGAATTTTTTATAAATAATTAATTAAAAAAAAAAATTATAAAAAATATAAAATTAATTTAAATTATTATTTATTTATGTATTTTTTTTATTAAATAAATTTTAATGAATTCAAGAATTATTATTTTTTTAAATCATTAAAAAAGATTAATTTTTTTTTTTTTTTTTTTTTTTTTTTTATAATTAATATATTAAAAAAAAAATAATTTTAAAAAATTAAATAAATTTGAAATTAATTTTAAGTGAGATTATTTTAATTAAATTAATTTTAAATAAAAAATTTTGTTTTTTCTGATAGATGAAAATTTTTTCACATATCTGAAGAGGGAAAATGACAATTCACTTACAAGAATAACAAATTTTTCTCCTATGGAAGTGGAGTATACAGCATAAGAATGAGGTTTACTTGATTTTTACTTGCTTTTTCTTTCTTTATCCTGTTTTAATAAACCTCCTTTTTTCCCAAATAAAACCTAAAAAAATTTAATTCCTGGTATGGTTCCATTGGGTTATGTTTTGCTCTGATGCATATGACTTTATTTCCTTGGATTCTTAATGCTAGTGGTCCTTCTTTCACTTTTTTTCATTTTTTTGTTTCATGGCAAGTTCCATTTGAGATAGTACTTCTTCCAGAATTGGCATGCTTCCAGATATCCTTGTGGGTTGGTATAAATTGTTTGCAAAAAACTGGAGTTAGGAAGGAAGTAGTTTGAAGGTGTAAAAGGATAAGATTTGAAGTATTATATTTTTTTTTTAAATATCTGAGGTCCAACTTTGTGAAGTTGATTTAAAATATATTGGAATTTATTTAATGTAGATCAAACAACTAAAATAAAATAGTTAAACTAAAGAAGAAGAAAATTGTAAAAAAAAAAAAAAAAGTTAGATGAATAATTAAAAGAAAAAAAATCAATCTGGAACTTTAAAATTGGTTCAAAATTTTTATAAATCTTGGTTAATCAATTTTTCTCAATTAATAAATTAAGACTAAAATTTTAGATTTTCTTAAACTAGTCCTAATAGGTCTTGTTTGAAACATATTAATAATAAAATGAAACAAATTTTATGTCTTCTAATAATAATTGTGAAACAAATTCAAGAGAGGGAAGAGGAAACAAATAGAGAGAGATTAATAATTATTTCTTGAATAGGAGAAAAAGTATTTGAAAAAATGAATATTGAAATTTTGATTATTTTAGATAAAGTCACAGGTTTTGATCTTGACTAATTGAGAAATATTTATAGGAATCTTAAAAGATAGAAAATTTTGAAAAGTTTTAAAACATATTAGTTAATCAATCAACTAATAAAATAAAATAAATAGAAATTAATTTTAATTTCTATGATATTTCTTATATATAAGAAAAAAAATTGTATGTTTTAATATAAATCATTTCTTTAACTTTGTATAAGAGATTTTTTTATAATTTCTTATTAAGTTAAAATATAAAATTATTTTGAATATTAATTTGTCTATGGATTATAAATTACATGATACAGTATTCAAAAAAAGTGAGTACCCTCTTAAAGTGAATCTAAAATAATTTGTTAAGGCCCTTGAATATGAAAATGTTAGTATTAAGACTATATAACCATATAAACATTTCAATAAAATTGAATTCAAGTTTTTTTTTCTTTTGGTTATATTACACAAAAAAAAAAAAAAAGTTAATATCATATTATAAATTTAAAACAAAATCTAAAATATTCAATTTATTCAAAAAAAATTACTAAAAAGTCCAAAAAAATTTCAATAAATTAAAATAAAGTTTTGAATCTTAATAATTAAATTGAAAAAAAAATTTATTATAAATTTAGATTATTATAAAAGAAAAAAAATATTTAAATTTAAAGAAAAAATCAAAAGATATCAATTGAAAGAATCTCACAGATTTAAAGTTTAATTAATTAAAGACACTAAACCATAAAGAAAATATCAAATTGTCTTCATTAAGAATTAATTAATTTACAATTTAAGTTAGAAAAGATGTTTTAAAAAAGGTATGCCAATTTTTTTTTTCAACCTTCATAAATTAATTCTGAGATTTTTAAGAAATTAATGTTTAAGAAGTTATGATTTCAT